>CAUYLG010047965.1:0-29255 GCA_963573385.1 Cacajao melanocephalus | reverse complement strand
TACCGTGTGGACTAAGCACTCCATTCAACCTCCTCGGAGCACAGAGTCCTCACACCACGCCGTCTGCCACCAGATAATCCCGCTGGAATGTGCCCAGCTGATGGAGGACATCTTCAGCCTCAGCTAGCGTTTTCCATCGCCCTTCTGCCCAGGGGGTTATGAGGCCTCGCAAAGGGTGGGCAGCTCTCCAAGCCACCGCAATTCACAAAAATGCAAAATCCACACTGACCAGGTGCACATGGACTGCGGTGAAAAGCCTCCTGGGGGCCACTCCCAGATTCTGCACTAATTGTGCAGAATCCACTTTTCCATCCCATCCTGGGGCAGCCAAGTGATTCACTTCAGCCCCTGTTAGGTGGAGCTTGCTGTGCTCTGTTGGATACGTTCTTTGTAGCCAGGCAGCTGCTTTTTCATTTGGTTCCTGGGCTAGGTTCTTAAGGACAGGCAGGGCCTCTGGGTGAGACAGAGGGTGTCTCCTCCTCCAGATAGGACGTGACCTCACCTTCTTGACCCTCCCCTATTATGTCTTTTGTCTTTTTTCGGGCAAAGGACAGGGTCAAATTCCTCACTCTCTCATGGTGGTATTGAGCTTCCTCATCCTCTAGAGGGCGCCGGTCCTCTTCTCCGGGGTCCTCTCCGCCTTTTGATCTCCTCTGATGAAAGAAGTCTATATGACCACAAGGTGGCCTAGCACAATAAGGGTTATTTGCTCACCGGGCTCATAGATTAGCCAGCAGGCTTGATGTGGCTAGTATGAATGAGAGACCTACCCTCTTGGCCACGTTCTGGCGAGAAGCAGCGGTGAGCGAGCCCAACATGGGTCCCCTGGTTTGGATTCAAGAGGACAACCACCTCCTTTTGAGTCCTGGTTGGACAGCAATATAAACATCTCGTCTTTATTCACGTGAAGTAACAGTTTTGCCCCACCTCAATAAATCTGGGGTCTTGATACTGCTCCAGAAAGGAACAGAAATGATGTCACCTGAAATAGCAAATACAAATGTGACAAGAAGAGAGGCATGCTAGCTGTTTACAAAAGTGCCTCCCCAGCTGTGCTTAGGGGATCGACATCAGCCTGCTTTATAGCCTTGTTCACGTGTCATATGCGTCTCAGAGTACCCTAAATCACAGGGCCAAATCACGGGGCTCCTTCCACTCTAGCCAGTCATGGGGTCAGGGTAGCCCATCCTCAGTCCAGAGATGTGTACTCCCCCCACCTTCTGTGTTCAGGTCCACAGGCCTTATAGTGTCCCGTGGGTGCCCCAGCAGTTCCCTGCCTAGTGGGGCCCCAGGCAGGCAGGGTGACCTCCTTCCTCAGGCAGTTCCACACCTGATCCCAAAAGTCAGTTCTAAGTAAGTGGATTCATTCAAATACTGGTGTTGCTGCTTGGCCAGGCTAGTGAGGCACAGAGAAAACCCGCAAATGTAGAGTGTGTGACACAGCACAGAGCAATCCCATGCCAAACTGATGTAATGGTATTCCAAGTTTTGAGTTCCACCGCTCGAGACCATCCAGGATTGTGTTACCAATTAATTGTCCTACTGGCCCCTATCTTTTTCATGATTACCAGAAATCCTTCCCTTTTCCTCCTTGTCACTTACAGGGAGTTTGAGCGATTTAGGGCGCTGATGAAGGAAATATATGACCACAAGGTGGCGTAGCACAATAAGGGTTATGGGGTGATTCTTTGACAAGTTTGCGTGAAGTCCCTCACCACAGGAGTCTGTACAGAGGTTACAGCCACTGGTCAGGTATTCGGAAGGGGAGAATGGCAAGGGAACTGCTGGGCCATCAAGAGAGGGCTTATTTGTCTAGGTGATGTCACTCAGCGAAAAGAAAAGAAAAGAAAAGAAAAGAAAAGTCTCTAGGTCAGAGAACTCTGAAGGGCGGCAGCAGCAGCTTTGGGTATTTTGTGGCCTGGGGCTCAATTTATCTATTCCTCAAAGACGAAAGATGTAGTGTCAGGTTTTGTGCTGCATGTAAAGCAGGAAGGCTCTCAATGGCTAAAAATCTGTTTGTTTGGGCTATTTATGAAATAATTGGGTGTGTAAAAATTTGTGTGGCACCAGCAAGCTTTTGAGTTAAGGGGTCTCAGCCTGCAGTGAAGAAATAAACAACCTGGGGATCAATACATAGAGGCCATCTTTGGCTCATTCATATAACAGTGAAGCCATTATGTATCCTATCTGGTCCTTAGAAATTCTGGCATAAAAGTTTAAGGGCAGAGAGTTATAGGAACAAGATAAGGCTGCCTGCTTTTGTCACTTCTATTAAAGACTGCACTCAAAGTTCTAGCCAGATAAATTTTCAGGCAAAAGAAAGAAATAAAAGGTGCCCAAATTAGAAGGAAAGTAAAACTACTTCTATTCCTAGATGACATGATTTTTTATACATAGAAAATCCTAAAGAATCCACAAAAAAGTATTAGAACTCATAAACAAATCCTGCAAAATGGCAGAATACAAGATCAACACACAACTCTCAATTGCATTTCTATACACTATCAATGAAAGCCAAAATGGAAATTAAGAAAACAATTCTGTTTATGATACGATAAAAATAATAAAATACTGAAAAATAAAGTTAGCCAAGAAGATGTAAGACTTGTACAAAACATTACTGAAAGAAAGAAGGCCAGGTGCAGTGGCTCACACCTGTAATCCCCGAACTTTGGAAGGCCGAGGTGGGTGGATCACGTGAGGTCAGGAGATTGAGACCATCTTGGCCAACATGGTGAACTCCTGTCTCTACTAAAAATACAAAAATAAACTGGCATGGTGGCGCGCGCCTGTAATCCCAGCTACTTGGGAGGCAGAGGCCTGAGCGTTGCTTGAACCAGGGAGGCGGAGGTTACAGTGAGTGGAGATCGTGCCACTAAACTCCAGCCTGGTGACAGAGCCTTATTTAAAAAAAAGAAAAAGTAAGTAAAGAAAATTAAATAAAAGGAAAAACTAAATAAAAAATAAAGCTAAATAAAAGGAAAGTGTTCGTGGATTGGAAAACTTGAGATTGTTAAGATGGCAATACTCCTCAAAGCAATCTACAGAGTCAATGTAATCTCTGACAAAATCTCAAACCCTTTTGTCCATAAAGGAGAAAGCTAATCCTAAAATTTATATAGAGTTGCAAGGGTCCCTTGATAGCTAAAACAATCTTGAAAAAGAACAAAGTTGGAAGACTGACACTTCCCTATTTCAAAACTTACTGCAAAGGCACAGTAATCAAAACAGTGTGGTGCTGGCACCAGGATAAACATACAGGTCAATGGAATAGAATTGAAAGTCCAGAAAAAAACCCATGCAGCTCAAATGATTTTTGATTGGGGTGCCAAGATCATTTAATGGGGAAAGGATAGTCCCTTCAATAGATGGCCTTGGAAAAAATAGATATACACATGTGAAAGAATGAAGTTGTACCATGGCCCCATACCATATATAAAAATTAACTCAAAATGGATCAAAGACCTAACTATAAGAACTAAAACTATAAAATAACTAGAAGAAAATGAAGGAATCCATCTTCATGACTTTGGACTTGGTTGTTTCTTAGATACGATACCAAAAGCATAAGGAACAAAAGAAAAAAATGAATAATTGGACTTAATAAAAATGAAAACTTTTGTGTATCAAGTGACATTATCAGGAGAATGAAAAGACAACCTAGAGAATGGGAAAACTATAATCTGATAAGAGTTTAGTATCCAGAATATATAAAGAATTCTTACACTCTAACAACCAAAAAACTCCCCCTTAACACTGGGTAAAGGACTTGAATAGATTATTTTTCAAAAGAATATATACATGATATACACATGACCAATAAGCTCATGAAAAGATTTGTCATTAGTCATCAGAGAAATTCAAATCAAAACCACAGTTAGATACCACTTTACATCTGCTAGGATGGCTACAATGAAAACCAACAAAACAACAAGTGTTGGAGAGGATGTGGAGAAATTGGAAGCCTAATACACTGCTGGCTGGAGAGAAAAATGGTGCAGCCACTGGAGGAAACAGTTTGGTGGTTCCTCAAAAAGTTAAACATAGAAATACCATATGATCCAACAATTCCACTCCTAGTTATATACCTAATATAATGGGAAACAGGTAGTTATTCAAACAAAAACTTAAATGTGAATGTTCATAGCAGCACTATTCACAATAGCCAAAAGGTAGAAACAACTCAAACATCTATCAACTGATGAGTGGATAAAGCGAATATGGTAGAGTATATCCATACAATGGAATATTATTCAGCCACAGAAAGGAATGAAGTACTGTTACATGCTACTGCATGGATGAACCTTGAAGACATTATGCTCCATGAAAGAAGCCAGACAGAAAAGACCACATAGTGTATGATTCTACTTATATGAAATATCCATAATAGGCAAATCTTTAGTCCCAGAAAGCAGATTAAGTGGTAGCCAGGCGCTGGGGTGAAAGGGGATAGGAAATGATTGCTTAATGGGATGGAGTTTCCTTTTGGGGTGGTGAAGATGGTCTGGAATTAGATAGTGGTAGTGGTTGCACAACACTGTGAATGTCTGAAATGGTACTGAATTGTACACTGTAAAATAGTTAAAATAATAAGTTTCATGTTATATGTATTTTACCACAATAAAAGCGTGTTTATATGGGGTACAAGATGCGTGAATGGTGGCCATGAGGCAGAATGAATGAAAGCAAATAACAGTGTGACTGAGTGGGGGGAAATTGGGGGCACCGTGGGAGAGAATAGATGTGAATGATTGGTAGAGTGGGAAGGAATGGGAGCCATGAGGGGCGGAGTGAGCTGGAAGGGGGGTGACGGTGTTACTTTATATCTGAGTGGGTCCTTTGCTCCTGGAAAGCAGTCATGGTTAAGAAATTCTCACCACCCTCGCCTCCCTTTGGTGTTCCAGCAAAGGGCTAACTGCAAAAGTCCCTGGATTACGTGCTTGGGCTGCCATAACAAAATGCCACAGGCTGGATGGGTTAAACTAGAAGTTTATTTGGCATAGTTCTGGAGGCTGGAAGAAGTCCAAGATGAAGGGGCCAGCTAATTTGGTTCCTGGTGATGGCTCTCTATAAAAAAAGCCATAAGGCTTGCAGACAACTGCCTTCTTACTGTGTTCTCACATCACCTCTTTTTTGTGCAAATCGAGACAGCAAAATGGAGTGAGCAAGCTCTCCGACGTCTGTTTATATAAAGGCACTGATCCCATTAGACCAAGGCCCCATCACATGACCTCATGTAGTCTTCATTACCTCCCAAAGGTCCATCCTCAAATATGAATTTTTGGGGGGCATGGGGCGCAATTCAGTCCATAGTAGTCCCTAATGTATTTGCATATTCTGAGATAAGACCTATCTCTATCTGTCCTGATAACTCAAGGATGACTCTTGCTTACCTGCCTCTATACAACCCGAGGTCTCCTTCCTTGTCTTTGGGATGTTCCTCATTAATGAAAGTTTTCCCTATTGCAATAGCCTGAAAGGGCTCACCTGTGAATTTTCTTTCAGGTGATCAATTGGTAGAATGTGATTAATAGGGCAGAGTGGTTGAGGTCCGCAACCTGATCACTGTCTGTCTCCTGTTTATTCCCCTAGGCCTCAGGGGGGGCCCCATGGGACTGGGACCCCGGAATCTCCGCCCTCTCAAATCTCTCTGCAACAGGTTTCCAGGAGGTCGTTGGAATGTCGGCCTGACGGGGTCACCACCAGATCTGCCTGGCTTCCTACCTAGTCTCCGACTAAGATTCCACCTCACCCGGGCCCCTTTATCCCTGGGCTTCTGTCTCCAACTCTCTCTGCGCTTATGTTTACCAATGTGACTTTCTTCACGTTTCTTTCTCCAAGGACAGATTGTACCACACCTCCCTATTTGCACCAGTGGTATCTCCCAAGGCGGACTGTACCAACCCGAGCCTTCGCCACAGCTAGCTTAATAGTATCTATCTCCCTACTGTTATTTTCTTGAGAGGACTACGAGCTTCACACGTTCTCTCCTTCTCCCTAGTGATACTGACCGGTAGAGGAATGTATTATCACCAACTCTGCATCCCTTCTTCCCGGTAGGGAGGTCCGTACCATTTCAGGCCTCCCCCATCTTCCGCAATGGTATCTCCCGGCGGGGGCGGGGTTTGTGGTCCTGAACTCCGCATTTTTGCATACCCGTTCTCTCGAAACTCCCCAAACGCGCATAATTTGCCGGTCACTAGCTTTGCACAAAGGGCCCCAGTTTTATAGCCAAGTTTTCAAAGTCCTCTCCGAGTTCTATCTTTTCCAAACTTTAAGAGGCATATTACTCTCCTGTACGGAATGGTAAGGGCTGTAAAGATGCCTGCTCCCTTGACAAGCTGGTTTACTGGCACGGCCATTTTTCTTGCCAGCCAAAGATGTACGATCATCGCAGCAAAGGAACAAAAAACTTCTGGTGTTCTATAGCACTGTTCGATGACTATAGTTAGCAATAATTTGTTGTACATTTTCAAATACCTAGGAGAGAGGATTTGGAATATTCCCAGCACAAAGAAATGGTAAATACTTGAGGTGACGCACATGCTAATTACCCTGATTTGATCATTACACATTGTATGCATGTATTGAAATATCACTCTGCACCCCACAAATGTGTACAATTTAAAAAAAAGTTTTTAATCCTTAAATTAAAACCACAAAACAACTTTGGCTGCTAGCGTTGATGGCTTTAGGAACGGCTACTGCGCATGAATAAGTATAGTGACCTGCAGTACCTAACGCAGGGTAAAGGTCGGAAACAGGTGGCTGTCGGAGGAAGTTGTGACTGATTTTGGAAACACATGGGGACCTTGCCCGAATAAGAATTTGGATCTTAACATTAGAGCAGGATGTGAGGCGGGGCATAGAACGGAAGTGAGAGGGCTAGTGGTCTGCCCTCTTCACATAGAATGGAAGTGAGAGGGCTGGTGGTCTACGGGCAGAGTTGTTATTTAACCTCTTTGTACCTTAGTTTCCCTAACTGTAAAATGGGGATGATGATGTTAATGATAATAATAATACCTACCTTGTATGGTTGTTGTGTAGATCAATTGAGTCAATGTAAGTGTTTACAACAATGCCTAGCACATACGTAAGTCTTATATATGAATTTAATAATACTATTATACTATTATTAATACCATAAAATGGATACGTATAAACCGATAAAAAGGAATAGGGAAGTAGAGCAAAACCAGAGCCAGTATACATAAATCGTGGGATTCTACATAATTATGTTGAGCTACAGTTATTGTTCTGAACTTCCTAGAAGCCACAACATAGAGGGAAAAAGACTCATTTGCTTTATTTATCTCACCCATACAGAGAAAGTAAGTCACTTCCTCAGAAGCAAATATTTCCTTAATAAGACAGTTCTCTGATGCGTCAGCCAAGTCCTCATCAGCAATTTTGTGATAAATACAGGGATAGGATTGCTCTGCTGTGACTTAAAATATGTCTTCATGTCAACCAAAGGTGTCCTGCTAAAACAGAACTAAAAAGATGTGGCTCTTCAGGAAATCAAAGCCATGTCTGCACAAATAACTCTTATGTTCTGGCTCAATATATGTATAAAAGCTTGATCATCAGGAAGAATCAGTAAACCCCATGTCCTTCAAATTCTTTTCTGATCTATATATAGATTTTCCTCATCTGGGGTTTCAGTACAGACTGAGCAACCCAAAGGTCTGCCCTTTTCCTTTCTAAGCTCAGAATTCATGATGTCCCTAAGCATTTTCAGTACTTTCCCTTCTGCTCTTTTTAAGAAAGTCTATATTATTTTGTCATTTTTTCTCTTCCTACAGAAGAGAAGTGGCACACTAAAAATCCAAACTCTTGAGGAATATACAATCTAAAAGGGGAAATTAACTCATAATCTCATATCACCACTCATTCCAGATAACCAATTTCTGATAAATTTGGTTAATTTCCACCTATATACCTCTCTCCCCCCCTTGTTCTTTCTCTTTATATTTATATACACATGTAAGTATTATGTGTATGTAAATGTCTTCCTTTTGCCAAAATCTGCTCATTATGTAAAACTGGTTTGCAATTCCTTTTTCCCTTTCCAGAATAATATCAATAATGGTCATAGTACTAATGATAATGATAATATAAATGAAGATAATGATAATAAAAGTGACACAACAGGAGCCGACGTGTAATGAGCTCACACTGGGCCTGACACCGTACGAAACATTGTATATACATGATCACTTTTAATTCTCACAATAACCTTGGAAAGTAGGTACCATTTTTATCCACCTCTTACAGATAAGGAAGCTGAGTACCAGAGTGGATAAGCAAATGACATGGGCTTGCACAGCTGCTCACTGGCATAGCTGGGATAGCTCCTACTCAATGAACACTTGTTGATGGAAGGTATTTCAGTATCAGGACATAGAGATATTTTTAAGAGATGCATTTTGCATTTTTTTCTTGTATGCATGTACCATGATTTATTAATCAGCCCCATATTGAAGGACTTTTGTGTAATTTCTGCTACAGTGTGGCAGTGATCTCCCTTGTCATCTATCTTTTTCTTCAGCTTTTATTTTAGCTTCAGGGATACATGTGCAGTTTTGTTATGTAGGTAAGCTCATGTCACGGGGGGTTTGTTGAACAGATTATTTTGTTACCAAGGTACTAAACCTAATATCCAATAGTTATTTTTTCTGATCCTCTCCCTCCTCCCACCCTCCACCTCGAGTAGGCCCCAGTGTCTGTTGTTCCCCTCTTTGTGTCCATGAGCTCTCATCATTTAGCTCCCACTTATAAGTGAGAACATGCTGTATTTGGTTTGGGCTGTGTTAGTTTGTTAAGGGTAATGGCCTCCAGCTGTATTCATCTTGCTGCATAGGACATGATCTTGTTCTTTTTAAAATTGTTATTATTTTTTTTTGTAGAGAAGTGGTCTTGCTATGTTGTCCAGGCTGGTCTTGAACTCCTGGGCTCATGTGATCCTCCCACCTCGGCCTCTCAAAGTGCTTAGATTATAGGTGTGAGCCACTGCACCTAGGCTGATCTTGTTCTTCTTGATGGCTGCATAGTATTCCGTGGTGTGTATGTGCCACATTTTCTTTATCCAGTCTATCATTGATGGGCATTTTGGCTGCTTCCATGTCTTTGCTATTCTGAATAGTGCTGCAATGAACAGATGCATACATGCGTCTTTATGGTAGAACAATGTATATTCCTTTGGGTATATGCCCAGTAATGGGATTGCTGGGTTGAATGGTAATTCTCTTTTCAGCTCTTTGAGGAATCGCCACACTGCTTTTCACAATGGTTGAATTAATTTGCATTCCCATCAACAATGTATGAGCATCCCCTTTTCTCTACAACCTCAGCAGCATCTGTTATTTTTTATCTTGTCATCTCTCTTTGTACACAGTGGTGAGCATTTCTAGAATGTCTGGTTCAAAAGGTGGGCACGTTTTGAACTTTCATAGACATCGCCAAATTGCCTTTTGAAACGTTAGTACAAGTTGACACCCTCCACTAATAATGAATGAAAATACCCTTTCTAATCCTCTTGTCATGGTTTTAATCCTTGCCATTTGAGAGTTGAAAATATCTCATTTCTTTTGTGTGTGTTTGTCAATGAAGTTGAGTATCTTTTAACATTTTTTTCTTTTTATATTTCTTTTGTGAATCATTCTTTCACATATGCTACTCTTTTTCCTGTGGGGGTTTTAAATCTTTCTCTTACTTTTTTTTTTTTTTTTTTTTTTTTTTTTTTGAGACGGAGTCTCGCTCTGTTGCCCAGGCTGGAGTGCAATGACAATCTTGGGTCACTGCAATCTCTGCCTCTCAGATTCAAGTGATTCTCCTGCCTCAGCCTCCAAAGTAGCTGGGATTACAGGTGTGCGCCACCACACCCAGCTAATATTTTTTGGATTTTTGGTAGAGACAGGGTTTCACCACGTTGAGCAGGCAGATCTCGAACTTCCGACTTCAGGTGATCCACCTGCCTCAGCCTTCCAAAGTGCTGGGATTACAAGTGTGAGCCACCACGCCTGGCATTTTTTTTTTTTTCTGAGACAGAGTCTTGCTCTGTTGCCTAGGCTGGAGTGCAGTGGTGCGATCTTGGCTCACTGCAACTTCTGATTTCGGGTTCAAGCGATTTTTCTGCCTCAGGCTCCCGAGTAGCTGGGATTATAGGCACGTGCCAACACGCCTGGCTAATTTTTGTATTTTTAGTAGAGATGGGGTTTCACCATGTTGGCCAGGCTGGTTTCGAACTCCTGGCCTCATGTGATTTGCCAGCCTCGGTCTCCCAAAGTGCTGGGATTACAGGTGTGAGCCACTGTGCCCGGCCCTCTTACTGTTTTTTTAAAAGCTTATATGGAAAACTAACTTAGATAAAAATCTTTTGGGTCAGACTTTTAATTGAAGCAGAACATACAGAGGAAAATGTATAAAATATACGGTTTAATGAATTTCTGCCAAGTGAAAACACCTTTGTAACCTGTACCTGGATCAAAAAGCAGGAAATGACAAGCCACCCAGAGGCCTTCATCATTCCACTTCCAATCACTATCTCTTGATTTATGGCTAACGACTTTCTGATTTCTATCACCATAGATTATTTTTGCCAGTTCTTAAATGCCATATAAATGGAATCATACATTATTATTCTTTTGGATCTGGCTTCTTTTACTTACCATAATGTTTTTGAGATCCATCCTTGTTATTTCATGTGTCAGTAGTTTGTTCTTTTTTCACACTATTCACTATTCCATTGTATAAATATATCACAATGGTTAATCCATTCCCCTGCTGGTGGATATTCCATTTTAGCTATTACAAATAATGTGTCTATGAATATTCTTGTGCATGTCTTGGTGAACATATCTGTGCATTTCCATTGGTTATATACCTAAGAGTGGAATTGCTGGATCATTTACCTCTTGCAGATGAGATAAGTTAAATAAACTAACTTAGACGTTAAGTTAGATGTTCAGCTTTAGTAGATTCTACCAATCTGTTAAGTGCCTACACCAGTTGACTTCCACCAACAATGTATGAGAGCTTCAGTTGCTCTACATCCTGCCAACATTTGGAATGAGATTGGAAGGGTAGCAGATCCAGGATTTAGGGGAAGAGGGAAGAAGGACTCAAATAGCAAAGAGCCAGGCCAGGGGTGGTAGCTCACGCCTGTAATCCTAGCACTTTGGGAGGCTGAGGTGGACGGATCACCTGAGGTCAGGAGTTCGAGACCAGCCTGGCCAACAAGGTGAAACCCCGTCTCTACTAAAAATACAAAAATTAGGCTGGGTGCTGTGGCTCATGCCTGTAATCCCAGGACTTTGAGAGGCTGAGGCAGGTGGATCACGAGGTCAGGAGTTCTAGACCAGCCTGATCAACGTGGTGAAACCCTGTCTCAACTAAAAATACAAAAATTAGCCGGTCATCGTGGCACGTGCCTGTAATCTCAGCTACGCAGGAGGCTGAGGCAGGAGAATCGCTTGAATGTGGGAGGCGGAGGTTGCAGTGAGCCGAGATCATGCCACTGCACTCCAGCCTGGACAACAGAGTGAGACTTCATCTCAAAGGAAAGCTGAAGGTTGTTGGTCATATTTTTGGTTTTCTGTTGACATGTAGTTATATCTAATTGTGGTTTAAGTTTGCCTTTCTCTGATGACGAATGATGGTGAGCACCTTTTCATATGTTTATCGGCCGTTTGGATATCCTCTTTTGTGAATTACCTGTTCAGATATTTTTTCCGGTTTTTCTATTGGATTATCCATCTATGTTTATCTTATTATTTGTAGGAGTTCTTTATAGTTTCCTTAGTATAAAAGTCCTTTGCTGTATATAGGTATTGCAAATATCTCAGAAAAGGCCGTTTTGAAATGATTAAAGAATAGCTTTCCTCTGAATAATATTCCCTTTATTTTAAAAAGTATTATCACTTTAATTTTTATCCAATCAATTGAATAGAAGCATGCAATTACAAAGATCATGTCATTTGAGGATGTGGCTGTGGATTTCACCCAGGAGCAGTGAAATTGACTGGATTCTCCTTAGAGAACCCTATGATGCTAGAGAACTATAGAGAGATACAAAGATGTGATGCTGCAGAACTATAACCACCTGGTCTCTGTGGGTGAGGGTGGCTTCCCTGAGTAACGCATGGTACATCCAGTAGAATAAATTTCCATCTCTGATGTACTTCAATATTTTGACCTCAGGTTCTAGGGATTAAAGATTCTTAATTCCTTCCAGACTGAACAAGGTGTTTGTATTTTCATCTCCCATGTGAAATTTACCCTCATGAATATGTACCTTCCTAACTTCTTAAGGTCTCAAAGCCTACACAGACATGCTCAAGCCTTGTATCATTTTCCGTTACAGGGTATCCTGTGACCAAACCAGATGTGATTGCCTCTTTGGAGGAGGGAGGACTTTGGATCACAGAGAGAGAAGTCCTAAGTTTGAGTTGTACAGATAAGAAGGAAATGAGCAAGCCAGGCACAGTGGCTCATGTCTGTAATCCCAGCACTTCGGAAAGCTGAGGTGGGTGGATCACTTGAGGTCAGGAGTTTGAGACCAGCCTAGCCGACATGGTGAAACCCTGTCTCTACTAAAATTGCAAAAATTAGCCGGGTGTGGTGGCCACACCTGTAGTCCTGGCTTCTCGGGAGGCAGAGGCACGAGAATCACCTGAACCCGGGAGGCGGAGGTTGCAGTGAGCCAAGATCACACCTCTGCACTCCAGCCTGGGTGACAGAGACCCTGTCTAAAAAAAAAAAAATGAAAAAAAAAAAAAGAGAAAGAAATGAGCAGATGGAATGTGATGAGAAGGAAACTGCAGTGGGTCAGTCAGTGAGGTCTGGACATCTTTGAAAGCTCAGAAATATCTTCTTAAAGGATATGAACTTTTGTTGCTAACTGTAAATTGTTAGTTTTGTGAACTGTTGTCTCACAGTGATGTTGGAGTGAGATGTTGAAGAGCTAGCCTTACCACAATCTGGCCTTGTCCTTCTGCTTATTCTCTTGGCCACCTCAATTGTTTCCAGCTTTCCTAAAAGGCTCTTTGCATTCTAGTTGAGTCCTTCTCCCCGCAGATCCTGGATCTGCTACCCTTCTAATCTCCCTTTCCCCTGCTCATGGCTCTCTAAAACTATTTTTACCTTCTCACCCTAATTTTATTTTTATTTATGTATGTATTTTTGAGACACAGTTTCACTCTGTCGCCCAGGCTGGAGTGCAGTGGCATAATCTCAGATGACTGCAACCTCTGCCTCCTGGGTTAAAGTGATTCTCATGCCTCAGCCTCCTGAGTAGCTGGGATTACAGGTACATGCCACCATGCCTGGCTCTTTTTTGTTTTTTTTTGTACTATTAGTAGAGGCAGGGTTTTGTCACGTTGGCCAGGCTGGTCTCGAACTCCTGACTTCAAACGATCCACCCACCTTGGCCTCCCAAAGTGCTTGGATTAGAGGCATGAGCCACTGTGCCCAGCCTCTCTCCAATTTTAAAGTATTTTTCTTTTTTTTTTTTGAGATAGAGTTTTGCTCTTGTTGCCCAGGCTGGAGTGCACGATCTCAGCTCACTGAAACCTCTGCCTCCCAGGTTCCTCCCGAGAGGCTGGGATTACAGGCATGCACCACAACACCCAGCTAATTTTGTATTTTTAGTAGAGACGGGGTTTCTCCATGTTGGTCAGGCTGGTCTTGAACTCCCAACGTCAGGTGATCTGCCTGACTTGGCCTCCCAAAATGCTGGGATTATAGGCATGAGACACCGTGCCCGGCCTAAAGTATTTTTCTTAAACAATCAAAGTCACTTATATTTATTTTACTTTCCCATGCCAATTTCTATTAGAGCAACTTTTTTTTTTCTCAAGCTCAGAGTGTAGGAAAGAAATGTACATGGAATTTCTTTCTGACTGGTGTGTAAACTTGAAAGAAACATCAATCACACCAGAAGCCTGCTTCTGACAAAGCTGTATTCACAGGGTAGAGTGTGATTTATTATTCTTCTTTCTAGAAGTCTGGCAAGCTGATGACCAGCTAGAGAGGCACCTTTTGAGGCCTTGAAGATATAAGGGCTGTCAGTTGGAAAGCAAACCTCACTATACATCTAGGCACAGGTATTAAGGGAAACCCAATTAAATTAATTAAATAAGCATAGTCCTTGGAAATGATACATGGAAAATATGTCTCCAGATTTAATACCAAACTCTCATAGAAAAAACAAAATCTGCTATTATTAAGAATCTCTATTTTGTCATAATGGAGACTAAGTGCCATACAAGAACAAAAGGGTTTATCAAATGATAGGAAGTTACAGATTTAAAGATAGCCACTAAAGGAATAATGATTAAAAATATATTTTAGGCTGGGTGTGGTGGCTCATGCCTGTAACCACAGCACTTTGGGAGGCTGAGGTGGGTGGATCGCCTGAGGCCAGGAGTTCAAAACCAGCCTGCCCAGCATGGTAAAACCCCGTCTCTACTAAACATACAAAAATTAGCTGGGCGTGGTAGTGGGCGCCTGTAATCCCAGCGACTTGGGAGGCTGAGGCAGGAGAATTGGTTGAACCTGGGAGGTGGAGGTTGCAGTGAGCCACTGCACTCCAGTCTGGGTGACAGAGCGAGACTCTGTCTCAAAAAACAAAACAAAACAGAACAATAAGAAATCAGTACACAAAATGCTGGCACCCTTTATGGACCCACAGGGAGATGTGAGATTTGATTACCTAGGCTGGATGGGGCTGAAGGCAGGAGAAATCCAGCTGGCAGTAAGGAAGGGGTCTCCAGCACTCCTTGGCATGCAGTGGTAGCTGTTTTCATAATCATCTGTGATTATCTTGGTTGAAATGAACACTTCAAGGCCTCAGGTACTTGAGTAACCACCCCAACCAAAGAGTACAAAGAACATGAGGGACTGCTTCCTTATGGGAGTGGCTGCTTCCAAAGGTGCTGGCCATTGCAAAGAATAGCAAGTTCAAATTCCTAAATTCTCTGCTCAAGACACAAACTGAAACTCAGGCATTCTGTAAGAAGAAATTATTACCGTGTGTATCCATTGAACTTTTTGCCTACATTCCTACTCTGTCACTTGAAACTTCAGACTTTGATCATGAAAGAGGGTGTGGGGACTGGGAGAATGGTGTTATGTGGGAGGATGTGGGAAAAATGTACCTTTAACTCCTAATTCCCATGGAACTTCCTGTGTAAGCACAATCCTATTGGATTCATTGTCCCCTGAAGAGACTGCATCTGCCTTAAATAAAGACCCTGTAGTGACCTGAACCGAGAGTGATTCTTTTTAAGGGAAGCCAATTTTCATCTCTCCCTTCCCACTCCTCTATCTCCAAACCTATAACTGTCTTATGTACCAAGCACTTTATGCATTTTGCAAATATTAATTCATTTAATCCTTCCAATAACCCCATCAAGTAGTTACTATCATTATCATCCTTATTTAACACATGAAAAAACTGAGGCACGGAGAAATTCAGTATCTCTTCCAAGGCAACACAGCTAGTAGGTGGTAGAGATGGTTTTTGAACCCAGGAGAACATATGCTCTTGATTCACCACACTGTCATTCCTTCCTGCCCCACCCTGAGTGATCTGGTATTTCTTAGTTAGAGCTTTTAATGTATGGAGGAAGTGATGGAATGAGGGTACCTCCAGGCATTGAATAAATGAAGAGAGTCAGGCATCAGAGCATCTTTTGCATTGTTTATAGATACTATCCTTTATTAAATGCACAAGATAAAGGAATGAAAGGGAAATAAAATCTGTCTCTTCAAATCTGAGTCATGGATAATTTTTTGGGTCAATTTTCACTTGCATAGCACACCCCTTGAGCCATTCAGATAAATCATGGCCAGAACAGTGCCGCCTCCAAGAAGTCCTGGGAAATGAAAGAAAAGAGAGAGGATGAAGTGGACAGGTTGATGGGGTGGCAGTGACACCATCCCTGGCTGCCCATGGTCCGGGCTATCCACATGAACTTACCAGGCAGATAGCCCGTTCTGTGAGGACACGATCTGCTTGGCACACATGATATCATCCAGAATATGGCGATTGAGCAGGTCTGAAGGGGAAGAGAGGGACATGGTGATCTGGTGCATTGGGGATAGGGTAACAGTGAATGGAGGGCCCAGGGGTTTTGGGTTCCTTGGGGCCTGAAGAACCTCAGCCACAATGTTGGCTGATTCCAGATGACATAGATTCTCTTGTCAGCTGGTTATGAATGATCTCAATCATCATGTTAGCTGGTTCTGTACAACCTTAACTCATGTTGATTGATCCTGGATGATCTTGTCATGTTGTCTAGTCACGAATAACCCCAACCTCCATGCTGTCTGGTCCTGGACAACCCCAACCTCTATTTGAGCTGGCCCTAAATAACCTCAGCTTCCATTTTTTCCTGTCTTGGACAACCTCAGCCACCATTTTGGCCAACAATGAACAACGTTAATTGCTATTCTATTTTGTCCTCAGCAACACCAGTTTTATCTGGAATGTTCTGTCATTTCTGCATGAAGGTGATCTGTTTCTGTCTCTAGAACCACACATCTGCTTCTTTCCTCAGGGCCTGGGTAACTTCAACCCCAAATAAGGACAGTCTCTGTCTCTATTCCACATGGAGGTAAGTTTCCTGTTTCCTGAGTCTAAGAAAACTACAGTGTCCACTCTGTGTGAGAATTGGGAGCTCTGAGCACTTCTGTCCTAAACAACCCCTCAGTATAGTCTGGGTAGGGATACAGGATGGTGTCTCTAACAGCTTAGGCAACTTTTCTCCTTTTCTCATCATTTTTCTCTTGTTGCAGGAGATTATGGCCTAAACAACCTTGCCCTCCATGTGTGGGAGAGTCGGGCCCAGCAGGGTTTCAGTATGTCCCCAGTGCTGACTTACCGTGACAATCCATGTGGCAGAGGTTCTTGGTGGGTGTAATGCCATTGTCACACCACCAGGCAGAATTCAGTTGGAAAATACCATATTCACTGCTGCCATCAGGATTGTGGTCCACGAAGGCGGTATCAAAGCCACTCTCATAGTGAGCCATGCACAGCCCTGGGGCAGGGAGAAGAGAGGCAAGAAATAGGTATAGAGCCTGGGAATAGGGAAGGATAGGATCAGGGGAGGACAGGGATGGTTGTCATCTCAGTTGTGAGGGTGGTGATCTTGGTTTGGTGTGGTGATGTTGGTGATTCTGGTGAGGGATCAGTGATGGCAGTAGTGATGGTATTCATGGTGGTAACAGCAGTGATGATATTGATTGTAGTGATCGTGTTGACAGCAGAGATGGAGGTGATGGTTGTGAAGGCAATAATGGTAGTGACATTAGAGTTAGTCAAACTACTCAGCACAGTCAGTGAGTGAGTGACTGAAGGGATCATGCCCTGACCTGGGGAGGTGATAAAGGACAAGGGGGTGCCTGGGTCCGAATGTGGTGAGTGGCTTAGGGTATGGACAGGATTTGGGGCAACTGGATTCTCACAGTCTCCAACACTGTAGCCTTTGTAGCCGTTCAGCCCTGCCCTCTCCAGTCTTTCAGCCAGCTCGCAGCGTTCATAGATCTTGGCATCCACAGTGACAACCATCAGTATGGCCAAGGTCACTACCACAGTGCCCCAGGCCTGCATTATGGCACCTGTAAGCCCTCCCAGGTGACTCGCTCCAGGCTAACCCTGTGGTGTTCGGAATTAGGGGCGATCTGGAACTCTGGGCTCTATGAGCAAATGTCTAAGTCATAGATTCTGGAACACGGAATGCAGAAACCTAAATGCCTCCCAACACTGTTGCACTGGAAATTAAAGGCCCCACCTCCCAACCCTGTTGCACTGGGGATAAAGTCTCTGACATCTGAATTTTGGAAGGGACACATTCAAACCATAGCACTCATCCTTGGTAGCTTGTTCACCTCTCTGCACTTAAAGTGCTATTCCATCCTAATTTACTGGAATGTGCCCCACATTTCATATTACAAATGGCATGTTACATACACATTCTTATGCTTGACTGCTTTTTCGCCTTCATTCTCTTTCTGTCTTTTGTTCCTGCATTCACTTACACTGCCTCTCAGCCACTTATATTCACCCACACCGGGCCTCATATTATCGCAATTCCCCGTCTACTTAGCATTACCCAAATTCTCTCATGTCATATTCCTTCTTCACCCCACTCACTCTTGCTCAGACTCATTCCCTATCTTCACCTCTATTTCCTGGCTCTGCATCGAATGACTCCCGCTTACTCACATCTGGCCCAGCCTTCAGCTTTGTTCATTGACTTTGGGCCTTGTTAACTCCCCCATTCACTCCCTTTCTGCCCCTCCTTCACCTCTATTCTCTCAGATGCTGTCCCTGGAACACCCCCATTTCCTGGAGCTCTGTCCCTATTACTCCCAAACACTAGCTCAAGTTACCCACATATACTTAGTCTATGCTTGGTCACTGTTCTTTCTGAGTTTTCTCTTCATTGTCTCCATTTACTCTCACTCTGCCTCTCACTGCCTTATTTGTTTAAATCCTTTCCCATTGTAACCCCTATCACCCTCTTCTTGCTCATACTCTGCTCCTGATTCATGCCTGCCATTCTGCCTCCCAGTACTCGCATTCTGTCACACTA
This sequence comes from Cacajao melanocephalus, assembly GCA_963573385.1. Classification (NCBI taxonomy): domain Eukaryota; kingdom Metazoa; phylum Chordata; class Mammalia; order Primates; family Pitheciidae; genus Cacajao; species Cacajao melanocephalus. The sequence goes on along the minus strand of CAUYLG010047965.1, from coordinate 10,653 downwards.
TGCCTCAAATTCGTTACTTTTGCTCACATCGGGCTCCCTGTGTTTCCTTGATTTACTCACCCTAGGCCATGTTGCCTTCATCCACTCTCTGCCTCGCAATACCCACCTCCAGCCATCCTCTGCTCTTCACTTTCATTCCCTCTCACTCTGCCCAACATCACCTCCATTCATGCATACTCTTCAGCTCATTCACATTTGCCGATTCCCACTGGGATCCCTGTACCCCCACGTTCCTGGGCTAGACTACCCTGTATTACCCCCATCTAATCCCAGTCATCTCTAGTCACCCTTCCTCATGGCATCCACACTCAAACTCGGCCTGCTTCATATTCTACCATGTATCCATTTCCACTCTTTTATTCCGTCCCTCTTGCACCCTATTCTTCTCTTTCTGTCCCCATTCACTCTGACTGTATCCCTAAATTCCCCTCTTCATTCATCTTGTGCCTCATAAAACCACCATTCCTTCACACTCTAATCCTTAGTATTCATATCACCTCCACTCACATTCACCCTCTTTAGTTGTCCTATTCATGCAGAGTCTGCTCCCACTTTCACCTTTTTTCTGCTTAGATTGTGGCTCATTTCCAATCATTTACTTAATCTCATCATAATCTCAAATTCATTCATGATTGAATGCATAGTCATTCCCTCACTTTGACCCACATTCGCTCCACAATGGTGCTCATTCACCTCCATTCCGTTGCCCTTTGCCTCTCTTTGCCCCCGTTCGCTCCCAATTTGCCCGTCACTCACCATTATTCATGCCCCTCGCCCACTAGTCCCATGTGTCTCCTGTTCGCTGATACTCACATTGGCCAACACAGAAAAGCCTGATGGCTTGCTCAGGATTTGATTTGGCTGCATACACCAACCCCACCACAAACACCAGTAGCTTCAAGAGGAGGGAAGTGGATTCCTCTTTTGGAGGCAGGTGATCCAGGGCCAGTGTGGTGGCTCCAAGGTCACCAAAGACCTGGCTCCTTCTGTGCTGTTGCTCTGTCAACTTCACCTGCTGGCTGTGGTCCAAAATGACTGCTCACAATTGGCAAGACTTTTATGGTCTTGATAAAATGTATCTTAAGAGCAATTGTAATGATAACTCACCAGCCACGTGGGGGCTTCTCTCATTGTCTTTGGGTAAGAGTTATATTGTGCAGATTCTGTGGTGGGACCAGCCACCTGTCAGCTTCTCACACTCCTTCACCTAGCTACCTGCTGCTTAGCCTACTGTATGAGGAGGTCACACCTGTAAGGACTGATGGTAGAGGATGTCCAGGACAGAGAGTGCGGGTCCTGGCTCTGCAGCAGCAAAGCTAGCCTCATAACTTGTGCATGCACATTGTGGGCCCTGGGATAGTTTCTGAGGGGCTGTATCACTGGCTCATCTGCCCCCTAATCCCACCAACCCTAAAGGATTTCCTCCTTTGTGTAGGTGTGTGTGTACAAGGCGGTTGAAGATGATGCTTAGGAGTGAGACTGTGATCGGCCCTAAAGGTCCAGCCCTTGCTATTTTCTACCTCCTAATGCATTGAGAGAGTGGGTAAGTCATATACCCAGGAGGTGCTCATGCATCAGGGAGCAAGAGATGTGAGTTCCTTTCTTGCTTTCTTTCTTTTAGGAAGCTTTCCTTTTTTTTTTTTTTTTTTTTTTTTAGATTGAGTCACACCGTGTCGCCCAGATTAGAGTGAAGTGGTGTGATCTCGGCTCACTGCAAACTCCACCTCCTGAGTTCAAGCGATTTTCGCCCCTCAGCCTCCCGAGTAGCTGGGATCACAGGCGCATGCTACCAAGCCCGGCTAATCTTTGGTATTTTTAGTAGAGACGGGGTTTCACCATGTTGGCCAGGCTGGTCTTGAACTCCTGACCTTAGGTGATCCGCCTATCTATCTCGGCCTCCCAAAGTGCTGGGATTACAGGCGTGCGCCACCGCACCCAGCTCAATATATGTGTATTTTTAACGTTAGTATATAATGCTAGATTGCTTCAGACTGGTCTTTACAAATCGGATCCTTCTTATGGTTTCCCATTATGTCCAGAATGAAATATCAGCTCCTTGGCCAAGGAGGTCCTAAAGCACTTGGTCCCTGCCTACACCCCCTACACTCCCAACACACTGACGCCGTCTACTCCAGAAAAAGCAAACTGTTAGCCACCACTTAACACACCCCTTCACCCCCGGTGTGTGCGTCTCACATCGCCGTTTATTTTTCAGCTTGTTTGGGTGCATACCCACCTACCGTCCTTCAAACGCTACAACGTAAACTCCCAGTCCTGGCCACTGGATGAAGCCAGTGGCTTTTCGCTACCTCCTACTGTGTGCACGCAGAGCAATTTAGCCACGCACCCTGTCTTCCCGTTCATTTACACCTGCAACCCTGTTGCTGCCCTCCAAGTTCAAAGTGAGAAATTGCCGCCTGCTAGAATCTTTTCCTTAGTTGGTCACTTCCCCTCCCGCCCTGCCATAAGAAAATCGGTGTCTGAAGTCTTAGGAAGGCTGGCCTCTGCAGAACTAAGTAAACAACCGCTCAGCGAGGTCGTCCCAGAAGCGAAAAGACCCGGTGGGTTAGGCCATCTGGCCTCAAGCAGTGACGTCACCAGCACAGCTACCTTCCCTCTGCGCCTGCGCCGCGGCCCCATGTTGACTATTGGCGGATGGGCGTCTCAAAGGCTCCACTGAGCGTGCGCAGAACCGACCGCTGCAGCCCTTTAGGCTGCGGTGCCAAAGAGTCGGTCCCGAAGCGGAAGTGCTTGTTGGGGCCACGTTTTGTAACGGTCTTCTCAGCGAGCAGAAAATCTGTTGTCGAAAGAGTGAGGTTGAGGGGGCAAGTGTTAGCGGTCGTGGGCTGAGTGATGGGGAGTTCTGCGGGATGAGTGAAGTGGGGGTTGGGGGTTGAGTAACGGGGGACCGAGAGGTCAGTGGACGAGGTTCTAGGGGCTTCCTGGTGAACAAAGTTATGGGGTCTAAGCAGGATTGAATGGGGCTTATTAAACTTTGACTTTTACACATTTTCCAGCACAGTGACCTGCGCTAAGGGTTCATGCGCATCCCTCAGGCCCCTCTTTAGACGCGCCGCGCTCCTCTCTCTGCCCTCTCCCCTTGCCCAAGCCCCGAGGTGGGGGTCTGGTGTGAATGCTCCGGCCGAAGTGAACCTGCACCCAAAGGCCTTTTTCTGGCTCCTGGGCAAGGCGGCCCCGGTGAGGTGAGCAGAAGAAAGGAGAGGCACCTGCAAGGTCTCACCTGACCCTGGGCCTCGCCCAGAGTTGGGGGCCTGGGAAGAGGGGTAGGTGCAGGGTCTGAGGGAGATGGGGCTAAAATGTAATTGGAGTAATAGTCTTAGAGTGTAGTTTTTGGCATTTAACAAATAACATTTGAATTATAGATTAATTCAGAAATAGAGGAAAAGAAAATCAAAAGGAACTCATTCCTCCCCGTCCATTGTTAGACATTTTTGGTGTGTATAGGAGTATCCCTTTCAAACATTTAACATATAGCTTTAAAATGGATTCCCGCAGTTTTATAACCTACTTTGTTTTCATTTAGAAGTTTAATTCAGATTAAAATTTTTTTGTACACCTTTAAAAATTGATTAGTTGAGATACATATACCACAAAGTGCATAGATACTATGCAGCTCCATATAACGCTTTTAACAGCTTTGTAGCATTTTATCTTTTATATTTCATTATTATTAATCCCTTATGGGTCTTAGAGGATCGTTTTAGTTTGGCATTATTAAAATCAATGCTGAAACGTGGGTACGTACAGAGAAATTATGATACATAATGATAAATTATTTCCTTAAGGAAAACACCTAGAAATACAATTTCTGGGTCAGTACACAATTTAATACATGTGTATATAAAACCTTCTGTGTTCAAAGTTCACGTGAAGAGTGAAGAATACACAGACTGTTAAAACCACATGGTTGCCCAAACTCTTCGAGAGAGCGGTTTCATGGCCAGCTGGTGTGAGGGGATAGCTAGGCAGCTAATTCTGGGCACTGAAAATCTGATGGGGTATTTTCATATGCTCTGCTCTTCTCCACTTGTTCCAGCTCAGCCATCACACATCTCTGCTTTTTCCCAAGAAGAGCGGGAAATGGCCAAACCCCAGGTAAGTATGTTGTCTGTTTTTTCATCCCTCTGTTTTACTGTGGGTGTGACGAAATATGTGGAAATCCCTGCCACAAAATAGTGAAGTATTTGTAAATAAAGATTAGGATCAGGCAAAATAAGAGACAGCAGATCAAGGCCAAGTTAGAGTGTAGAGGTGTACAGGACTTAGGGTGTAACAGATATTAATGTTGGGCTGTCAGTTTCTCTTTGAGCCTTCCAGGAGCCAGAGGGAAACATAATCAGTACCTTGGCTCACCTTACTCATCAGGAGGGAGGACACTGAGCCTTCAGGGGAAGTCAAGGTTGCCTGGAATTGTGTTTAAAGGTATTTCTTTGCTGGGTTTTCATGTGGATAGTGGAATTGTCCTCAACTACAGCCTGGTGATAAATGCTTCCCTGCAGATATGTCCTACAGCTTCCCTTAGTGAGCTGGAGACATCATGTCAAAATGTAACTTGGGAATGAAATCTCTTAGGAAACCTGCTTGTCTTTCCAATGATTTTCCTGAAGCAATTTTCTTAGTTGGACTTTGAATTCTCTTTTGTCCAAGAGACAAAAATTTTTCAAATACCTGCAGCCCACTGTCTTTTTCTTTCACTTTAAACATTTTTATTTTTTAATTTAACATACAGTGTAATTGATTTTTCTGTTAGATTGCTGTAACTAATCCGTAGGATAGATGGTAGTTTCATCACCCCAAAAAACTCCTTCATGCTACTCTGTTAATAGTCATATCCTCCCCAACCTGTAACCTCAGGCAGTGACAGGTCTGTTCTGTGTCACTATAGTTTTGTCTTTTCAAGAATGTCATGTAAGTGGGGTGTCATGTGTTATGTAACGTTTTCTTTTTGAGACGATTGATTTACATGCAATTGAAAGAATAATGCAGAGAAATCCCATGAACTCTTTTTCTAGATTCCCCCAATGATAACATCCTGCAAAAACATAGTACAATATCAAAATCAGGATATTGACATTGATACGGTCAAGCACAGAATAGCCCCATCATTGCAAGGATCCCTCAAGTTGTCCTTTATAGCCACTGCCCTTCCTCCCCCATGCCCATTCCTAAACTCTTGGCAGCTACAAATCTGTTCTCCATTTTGGGAATTTTGTCATTTCAAGAATATGATATAAATGGATCATACGGTATGTGATATAAATGGATCATACAGATCGTTTCTTTTGTTTGTTTGTTTCCACTCAGCATAATTCCCCGGAGATTTATCCAAGCTGTGTGTGTCAGTAGTTGTTTCTTCGTTATTGCTGAATACTAGTCCATGGTATAAATGTACCACAGTGTATTTATCCATTCACCTGTTGAAAGACATTTGGGTTATTTCGAGTTTTTGGCAGTTATGAGTAGAGCTACTTTAAACAATCATGCACAGGGTTTTGTGTGAACATAGATTTTCATTCCTGTGGAGTAAATAATGGATTACTGGGTCATATGGTAAGGGTATGCTTAACTTTTTAGAAATCTGCCAAATCATTTTCTAGAGTGGTTGAACCATTTTTCATTTCTCCCAGCAATGTATGAGTTCCAATTGTTCCATATTTTTGTCAGTACTTTGTATTGTCAGTATTTTCTGTTTAGTCATTTATCTCATAATGATTTTAATTTGCATTTCCTTAATGGTTAAAGATGTTAAGCATCTTTATGTATGCTTATTTACTTTTTGTCTGTCCTCTTGATGAGTGTCTGTTCAAAAGTTTCTGCCCATTTTTCAATTGGATTTTCTTACTGTTGAGTTTTCAGAGTTCTTTATATATCCTTAGTCAGATATACGGTTTGTAAATGTTTTCTCCAAGTGTCTTGCTTGTCCTTTTCTTCTCATAACGTTGTTTGCAGAGCAAGAATTTTTAATTTGGAAAATTTCCAATTTATGAATCATTTATTTATGGATCATGCCCTTGGTGTCATGTCTGAACTTTGCCTAACCCTAGGTCATGAAGATTTTCTCCTATTCTATAATTTTATAGTTTTAGATTTTACATTTAGATGATTCCTTTTGCATTATTATTATTTTTTTTTAGGTGGAGTCTCTCTCTGTTGCCCAGGCTGGAATACAATAGGGCGATCTCGGCTCACTGCAACCTCCACCTCCCCGGTTCAAGTGATTCTCCCGCTTTAGTTTCCCGAATAGCTGGGACTACAGGCATGTGCCACCACACCCGGCTAATTTTTATGTTCTTAGTAGAGACGGGGTTTCACCATGTTGGCCAGGCTGGTCTCAAACTCCTGATCTCAGGTGATCCACCTGCCTTGGCTTCCCAAAGTGCTGGGATTACAGGCGTGAGCCACCGCTCCCAGCCCTTTTGCATTAATTTTTGTGTAAGGTATGAGGATTAGGTCAGGGTTCATTATTTTGCCTGTGAATTTTCAATTGTTCTAACCCCAATTGTTGAGGAGACTTTCTTTTTTTTTTTCTTTTATTATTTTATTATTAAAGTTTTTAGTTTTTTTTGAGATGGAGTCTCGTTCTGTCGCCCAGGCTGGAGTGCAGTGGTGGGATCTCGGCTCACTGCAACCTCCACCTCCCAAGTTCAAGCAATTCCTCTGCCTTAGCCTCCTGAGTAGCTGAGACTACAGGCATGTGCCACCATGCCTGGCTAATTTTTGTATTTTTAGTAGAGACGGGTTTCACCATGTTGGCCAGACTGGTCTTGAACTCCTTACCTCAGGTGATCTGCCTGTCTCGGCCTCCCAAAGTGCTGGGATTACAGCTGTGAGCCACTGTGCCTGGCCTTGTTATATTAAATTGACACATACTAATTATACGTATTTATCGGGTACACTGGGATGTTTTGATAAATGTCTACAATGTGTAATTATCAAGATAATTAGTATCATTTATTATTTCTTTGTATTGAGCACATTCAAAATCTTCTTTTCTAGCTGTTTGAAAATATACACTAAATTGCTGTTAATTATGGTCACCCTATGCTGCTGTAGAATGTAGAACTTAATCTTCCTATCCAGCTGTACTTCTGTATCTGTTAACCAATCTTTGGCTACCCACCCCCCAACCCTTCCCTGCCTCTAGTAACCACTGTTCTACTCTCTACTTCTATGAGAACAACTTTTTAAGCATGTGAGTGAGCACATACAGTATTTATTTTTCTGTGCCTGGCTTATTTTACTTTGCATAATGTCCCCCAGGTTCATCCGTTGTTACAAATGGCAGAATTTCCTTCTTCTTCTTTTTGTTTTTTTTGAGACAGAGTCTTATTTGTCGCCCAGGCTGCTCGGCTCACTGCAACTTCTGCCTCCCAGGTTCAAGCGATTCTCCTGCCTCAGTCTCCCAAGTAGCTGGGATTACAGGCACCCTCCACCACACCCAGCTAATTTTAGTATTTTTAGTAGAGACAGGGTTTCACCATATTATTCAGAAGAATAATGTTTAATTTTCAAGTTCCTGGAGATTTTTCTGTTATCTTTCTATTATTATAAAAAATTCATTATGATCTGAGAACATATTATACTTTGCATGATTTCAATTCTTTTATACTTGTTAAATTTGGTTTCCTGACTCATGATATGGTCTTTCTTGGTGAATGTGCCATGTGCACTTGAAAAGATTGTATATAAAAAATTAGCTGGGCATGGTGGCATGCACCTGTAGTCCCAGCTGCTCGGGAGGCTGAGGCAGGAGAATCACTTGAACCTGGGAGGCGGAAGTTGCAGTGAGCTGACATCGCACTACTGCACTCCAGCCTGGGCAACAGAGTGAGACTCCATCTCCAAAAAAAAAAAAAAAAGAAAAGAAAAGAAAAGAATGTGTGTTCTGTTGTTTTATGGTGGAGTGTTTTGTATATCTTAATTGCATACAGTTGGTTGATGGTGTTTACTTCTATATTCTTGCTAATTTTCTGTCTACTGGTTTTATCAGTTACTGAGAAAGGAATATTGAGTATACAGTTATTATTGCAGATTTGCCTATTTCTCCTGTCAGTTTTATCAGTTTTCCTTCATCTATTTTGAAGCTCTGTTGTTAGAGGCACACACTTTTAGGAGTGTTGTATTTTTTTGGTGAATTAATGTTTTTTTTTGTTTTGAGATGGAGTCTTGCTCCGTCACCCAGGCTAGAGTGTAGTGGTGCAATCTTGCTCACTGCAACCTCTGCTTCCCAGATTCAAGTGATTCTCTTGCCTCAGCCTCCCAAGTAGCTGGGATGACAGGTGCCTGCCACCACGCCTGGCTAATTTTTGTATTTTAGTAGAGACAGGGGTTCGCCGTGTTGGCCAGGCTGGTCTCGAACTCCTGGCCTCAAGTGATCTGCCCGCCTCGGCCTCCCAAAGTGCTGGGATTACAGGCATGAGCCACCGTGCCCAGCTGGTGAATTTTTGTATCCTTATGTCATTAATCATCCTGAATGAGTTTTGGCTCTGAAGTCTACTTTGGCTGTTCTTAAATATGGTCACTCCAGTTTTCCTTTCATTGGCATTTCAGTGGTATACGTTTTTCCATTCTTACTTTTATCCTACCTGTATTATTATATTTGAATTTTTTTTTTTTCCAGATCTCCCTCTGTCACCCAGGATGGAGTACAGTGGCATGATCTTGGCTCACTGCAGCCTTGACCTCCTGGGCTCAAGTGATCCTCCCACCTCAGCCTCCCAAGTAGCCGGGACCACAGGTGTACACCACCACAACTGGCTAATTTTTGTAGAGATGGGGTTTTGCCATGTCTCCCAGGCTGGTCTCAAACTCCTGAGGTCAGGCGATCCACCTACCTTGACCTCCCAAGTGCTGGGATTACAAGCATGAACCACCACGCCTGGCCAGTATATTCTTTTAGACAGCACATAGCTGGATAGTCTGTTTGGGGTGCCATAACAAAGTACCACAGATTGGGTGGGTTAAACAACATTAATTTTCTCATAGTTCCAGAAGCTGGGAAGTCCTGGATCAAGGTACTAACTGGTTTGATTTTAGCCGCAGGCACTCTTTCTGTCTTGCAGATGGCCACCTTGTTGCTATGTCCTCACATGGCCTTTCCTCTGCTCACACACACAGCAAGCTCTGGTGTTCATTTTTCTATTATGTACACCAGTTCTGCTGGGTTAGGGCCCCACCCTTATGACCTCATTTAACCTTAATTGTCTCTATAAAGGCCCAGTCTCTAAATACAGTCACCTGGGGGTTTGGGGATTCAGTATATGAATTTTTCAGTCCGTAACAGTTGGGTAATATTTTTTAAATCCATTTTGAGAATTTCTTTTCTTTTAATTGGTACATTCAGCCCATTGACATTTAATGTAATTATTGATACACTTGGACTTAGGTATTTATCACTTTATTATTTGTTTTCTGGTTTTTCTCACTTTTTGTTTCTCTGTTTCTCATTTTCTGCCTTCTTTTGGGTTATTTGAACATTTTCTTAGATTACATTTTTATTTGTCTGTTGTGTTCTTTACTGTATCTATTTACAGAGTTACATAGTTTTTTTGGTGATTGCCCTGCAAATTACTGTATATATTTAAGTTTACACAATATGTTTAGAGTCAATATTTTACCTTTAAGCGGAGTGTGTGAATGTTACCATCTTATAAATCCCTTTTCCCTCTCTCCTTTATGTTTTTGTTGTATATTACTTCCCCCTACATTGAAAATTCTACCAGAAAAAGTTCTCTTCCAACTGTCAAATGTATTTTAAAGAACTCAAGAGAAGGATAATCTATTCTGTTTATCCAGATTTTTTTTTTTTACCACTTTGATGTTCTTCCTTCATTGTTTACAATCTAAGTTTCCTTCTGGTATCAATTGCCTGTTGTGAAGAACTGCCTTTGGCAGTTGTTTCAGAGCAAGTCTGCTGGCAACACGGTCTTGGTTTTCCTTCCTTGAGAATGTCTTCATTTCACCTTCATTTCTGAAGGAGATTTTTACAGCATGTAGATTTTTCAGTGGACTGTTGTTTTCTTTTGGAACTTTCACAATGCTGTTCCACTTCTGCATGCCCTGGTTTCTCATGAGAAATCCACAGTCATTTAAATAGTTGTTGTCCTGTAAATAATATGCTGTTTTTCACTTGTCCTTAGTTTGCAGCACTTTGGTGATGTTGTTTCTGAGTGTGAATTTCTTTGGGGTTATCCTGTTTAGGACTTGCCGAGCCTTTTGAACATATAGATTTTTGTCTTTTGCCAAATTTGGGGAAGTGTTCAGGAATTATTTCGTCCAGATATTTTTCTGTACGATCCTCTTTCTCCTCTCTTTCTGGAACTCTGATGATACGAATTTTGGACGTTTTGGTATTGTCCCGCAGGTCCCAGAATCTGTTCATGTTTTTGCAGTATTTTTTCTATTTTTTGGATTAGGTAATTTTTATTGGTTTACCTTGAAGTTCACTTGTCCTTTTCTCTGTTATCTCTGTTGTATTGAGTCCATCAAGTGGGGATTTATTTCAGTTATTATCTTTTGCAGTTTCAAAACTTTCATTTGGTTCTTTTTTTTTTTTTTTTTTTTTTTTTTTTTTTTTTTTTTTTTTTTTTTTTTTTTTTTGTGAATAGGTTGACCCGGGGTTGGTGGAGGTGG
>CAUYLG010047964.1:70000-177229 GCA_963573385.1 Cacajao melanocephalus | reverse complement strand
TATTGGCATAAAAGAGGTTTTTAATACCCATTTTTAGACTGCATTCTAGCCTGGGCAATAGAACAAGAATCCCGTTCTCTCTCCCTCTTTCTCTTCCTCTTTCTTTCTCTCTTACATTCTTTTTTTTCTTTCTTCCACTCTTTCTTTCTTCTTTTCTTTTTCTTTCTTTCAAAAAAAAAAAAAAAAAAGAAGAAGAAATAGGTGAGGGAAGGTAATGGGCTCTAGAACTACTACAGCCCAGCGCTGTATAACCCAAAGACAAGGGCAGCTCGGCACTTGTGACTCAGTCGCGGCACATCTGTGTCCTGACGCACCCACTGGGATGAGTGTTTGGGATATGAGTACTTTCCAAAAACAGCCTTTCTTCTTTGCTGTTAACAACAGTCAGAGTGGCTCACAAGAATGCAGTACTTTCTGTGATCAGACAGCAGACCAGAGGAAATGGAGGTGGCTGGGGTTATGTGATTTAGTTCTTTGTTAAAGACCAACCGGTAGCTCTGGGGACGCACTGCACCTACAGACGGTATTCAAATCCCAAAAGGTCCTCAGACAATGCCTGTACAAAAAAGTAATTTTCTTGTTTGAAAGCAAAGAGAACCTCTACCTTTCTTCCACTTCTGTGGGCCTGGGTGTTCTCTAAGACAAGCTATTCTTTACAAGACTAAAAACATCCTCAGCAACTAGTTCTAAAGAAATTTGGCATCATGAAATTCAGCACCTTCAATAAAGGTAAAAGCTCTCTACCACTTTAAAAGCAGTACATCAACAGAATAAAATGGTAACAAGTAACAGTCAATAAACACCACTGAGATTTAATAAACTGTTCAGTACAAAATGAGGCACCAATTGACATTTTTAAAGTACATATATTGTCTTATTTCTTAAAAGAGGTTATCATTTTAAAGCAGCATGCATTCCACAGTATGCCAACTCTAATAAAAATTAAAAATATGAGAAGAGTCAAAACAGCATAAATGACAGATATTACAAAACTCATGAAACATAAAAAAATGAGATTCTGACAACTCAAACATTGGTCTTTTGGAATCTCAGCATCTTTAATAACATTTTCAGAACACATAAAATTCATTTTATAGGTGAGATACAAGAAAAAGAAATGTGAACTTCCAGTACCTGGTGAAAGTTGGGTTGTGTTCAGTCATCGCGACAAGCAGTTTCAGAGCATATGCCGGTACTGGGTCAGGTTCCACGAGAATGTGCTCATACCTGAAATGGTAAAGACATTTTTAAAACAGCAGGAAAAATTATGTCCAACCTGTAATTCTATATCCAGCCAAACTATCAATTAGCTTGAGACAGAAAGATATTTTACACACTAACAAAGATTTCAGTAGTTTACCTCTCATGTGCCCCTTCTCAGAAAGTTACTGGCAAATATGCTCTGCTGAAAAAATAGAATAAACCAAAAATAGAAAGACGAAAGGAAAAACAACTCAGTAGTTTTCTTCACTTAAATGCTACTCTGAACAACAGAAATAATATAATATACCATAAGGTACAAACATCTGAAAAATATACAGACACTGAAATAAGCTTATGAGTTATAAGACCTACACAGGTTACTTAACCTCATGAAGTTTGAAACAACTTCACTTTCCAGTGCTGATAATTAGATAGTCACCTCATAAAATATTGTTCTTGGGAAGATTCAGTGAGATAATCCATGTAAAACAATTAGTATTGAGCTGGGCATATAATAAGAGATTAATAAACTTTTGGAATTTGTGTTGAAGGTCTCCAAGAACACCCTCACACTCAGAGACTCGCTACAGAATTCACAGGACTCAGCAAGGCTACGATGCAGCACTGCAACATAGTAAGACCACCTTCTGAATCACATGGGAAAGGGCGCACACGGAGGACTAGAGGATGCCAGGTGCCAGTTTCCTTACGTCCTCTGCCTTCCATGAGGGGTCGCACTCTTACCCCAGCAACGAAAACACAGCACATGTATGGGATGTTTCTGCCCAAGGAAGTCTACTGGGTACTCAATGGCCAAAGTTTTTGTAAGGGGCGGGTCATGTAGGCAACCTCTCTCTAAAATGTATCAAAATTCCAGATTCCCAGAAGGACAGCAGCTGTGTTCAGGATAAACCACACTGTTTGCTCAAACAGTCGAGGTGCAGTGAACTACCCTTATCAGCTAAGTGTTAACTGGGTGCGCTCTGACAGCCGAGTTCCTAGGTGTCTAGCCAATTATAATTTTGCTTACAAAATTTTTGTAAACAAAAAATTTTTATGGATAGCAGTACCAGGCCTGCTATGTTAACTCTTTTCTGCACAGCAATTATTATGATTAATACTTGAAAAACCTAAGTTAAATTTAGTACCAAAGAGAATAAAACTCAAAACGTCTTCATCAAAATTTCCACAGCGAAATTCTCCCATGCTTGTCTCCCAGCGTGGTTTGCTAGGCAGAGGCCGGTTTACGTACTGTGTCTTGGCTATTGAGGTTCACTCTCCAGTGTGCAGCACTGTGTAGACGCTCAGTAAACAAGCATCAAATGACTAAAGCAGCAAACTAGCCTATTTCATTATTTGATTCTCTGGAATAGCCAATTACTGAGAGAGAAAAATACCTCTAAAATGCCTAACTGGATATTTAAAAATCTGTGATATAAAACAGACGCTTTTCATCTAGAGAACAGGGCCCCAGCTTATTTACTCTCATTTTGGAAATCACTGTATGACAAGCCTAATTATACAGCCTGTAAGCCCACAACCATTAAAAAGGAGCTAAGTAAAGAGAAGAGAGGGACTATTGCAGGAAGGCAACCAATGAATTATAAGAAGTGGGACTTGAAAGCATAAGAAAAACAAAAGAAAGCAATCCCAAGAACTCCAAGCAAAGAATAGTCTGTGGGCATTTAATACAGACTAAGAAGTTGCTCATACTCAAATGGGACCTGAGTGCCCACTACACACCAGAATGTTCAAAACGGCGGTCATGAGTCAGGAAAACGTTACGTGGAGTACAGTGTTCTGTTTAAGAAGTCAGGAGGAAATATCATATTTTAGAAAATTGCTTAAAATTTAAAATTATAGTAGTTAAAAGATTTGCCCATGTATGACACAAAAGACATGTTTTAAAATATATAACCAGGCATGAGTAATATCAAGAATAAAAAAAATCAACATTGGGAAATCATTTAATATATTTTATCATATAAATAAAACAAATATCAAGCAAACATCTTTAGATGTAATAAAAATGATACAATTTAATGTCCACTTCAAACTTTGTTTACGAAAACACACAACTTAGCATACTAGAGAGAGATCATTAGTTCCTTTCCTATGAATTCTTATGAAATGAAAGGCTCTTACCATCTTGAGTAAAGAGTATGTAAGAATATTCTCAAAGTGTAATGATTTGCTACAAGGACTCACAAAACTCAGAAAACTTGTTATATTCCCAGCTATAGTTTATTACAGTGAGAGGATACAGATTAAAATCAGCAAAGAGAAGAGGCACATAGGGCAGAGACAAGGAGAGGCCAGGACAAGCTTCCAGCTGTCATCTCCCAGGGGAGCCGAACAGTGTTTACGCCTCCCAGGAGCAGGGTGTGACAACCCTGGTGAAGTACTACCAACCAGAGAAGCTCGCTGAGCCTTGACGTCCAGGGTTGTTACTGGAAGTTGGTCACACTGGAATGGACTGCTTGTGGAATTGACCTTAGTTTCCCAGTACCTAGCTCCACCAGAAGTCAAGCTGATATGTTGTAGCCCAAGGCCCCCATCGTAACTCACAACGTTACTACTATGAATGATCAGGCATGGCTCAAGCTCTCATGTATTCAAAGGCACTCTTACCAGGGAGGACATCCCAACTGCTAGGGAATTATCTCCCAGGGGGCAGTCAAGGACCAATTTCTTTAGAATGTGCAAGGTTTGAACACCCTATGCATGATGGGTTAACCCTTTATAGCACACATCCCTAAGAGGAAAACTGAGGGGCACTATCATTAAAGTCAGAAATAAAATAAGAATCCTCTTCCATTGCTTACCAATATTTGGAAATTGTCTGGCCAGGGAGAATCAAATTAAAGTGATGGTAAGAAACTTCTCCTTCATGTGCCCTGGATAGTCAGCTCTCCTTGTTCCCACTCCAAGACATACCTGAATCACAGAAAGAAGCCACTAGTCTGTGAATTTTTATAAAACTTCCCAAGTGGTTTTCTTATTCACGTGCTTGTGTGAAAACTGAAGAGAAAATATGGACAACTACTTAGAAACATAACGGAAAAAAAAATTCTCAATAGGGCTGAAAAATGTATCTTAAAATAGATTTAACTTGAAACATATAGAATCTACATTTAAAAAGAAAACATTAGCCAGGGACAGTGGCCCACATCTGTAATCCCAGCACTTTGGGAGGCCAAGGTGGGAGAATCACTTGAGGCCAGGAGTTATAGACCAGCATGGGCAACATAGTGAGACCCTGTCTATATATATATACATATATATATATATGAATTCTCTCAAATAGCCAACTACTAGAAAGAGAGAAAAATACCTCTAAAATTCCTAACTGGATATTTAAAAATCTGTGATATAAAAAAAGACGCTTTTCATCTAGAGAGTACGGCCCCAGGCTGACTCAGAGCTTACTTACTCTCATTTTGGAAATCATTGTATAACAAGCCTAATTATATAGCCTGTAAGCAAATATATGTTTGCTACTCAGGAGGCTCAGGCAGAGGACTGCTTGAGTCCAGGCATCTAAGGCTGCAGTGAGCTATGATGGCATCCCTACCTTCCAGCCTAGGTGACAGAGCAAGACCCTATCTCTTAAAAAAAAAAAAAAAGACAAAAAAACACTGCTGAAACATTACTGACTGAAATCAAAGTGTCTTGAGACTGTTTGAGGTTATCTAACCTTGAAACAGGAGGGAAGAATAAAGCTTTTACCAGCAGCTTGTGCATAAGAATTTTCCCAAAGAACATTGTTCTGTTTTCCTCCTGTTGGAAAAAATGAAGGGCAAAATTCATAATGGGCATGTTTAGAATACAAATATTGAATATATTTTAGTTTCATCAAATGATAGGTTTGTAATGGTGAGCAAGATCTAGCCAAAGGTAGGCTGTGATTTATTTTGTCTTTGAAAGCGCAGCTAAGTTGATAGTAATTGAGTCCTGCACTCCTTTGAATGCAACTTAGCAGAAAAAAATATACAGTGATGAGCCCTGACTCTTGAAATGGCCTCCACGAAGACTGACCAGTGAAGAGCTGGCCCATTTTGATGGACAGCAGCTGGAGAGGAGCACGCCAAGCGCCCTGAGGCTGGCCACAGATTAAGATCACTGTTGACATCACAGTGCCCTGTGCAGGCAGCGTCCCTGAACCTCACACTTCTACCTCTAGGATCTCATCTAGCCAAGAGGTCTTTGCTAGAAGTCAAAGCAGCAGAGGTCCAGGCAGGAAAGGCCATTCATACTAAATTCACATCCATCCCGAAGAAGAGAAAATCCCTTTAAAAAAATCACATTTTCAGGACCTAAGTCAAGAAGCTGAAGGTGAGATAGTCCCCGTCTCTCCACTCTTCATTACCAGTCCTCTAATTAATAAATCCCTATCCTGTCAAGTGCCTGGTATAAACAGTACCCAATTAGGTCAGCTGGGAGAAAACTGAAACTGGCTATCTAAGTAACTCTGGATTATCATAAGAAGATATTCTGAGGGACGTGATCAAACAATTGGTCAAGTAAAGGAAAGTGTCTCCTTCTTGGATAAATAAAGAAGATCATTCTGCAGGGATTCAGCCAGAGACTCAAATTTACATCTCAATGGAGTATGCTGAGAATGTGAGGGAGTGCTCCCAGAATATTCAACAAACTTTAGGGTGAACTACAATGAGGAAGATTCTGCTAAATAAAAAGCTAGAATACATTATAAAACCACAATAATTATTACATATAGGGTGGACTAAAGAACACACATATACAGTCACTTGCCACATAACAACATTTTTGGTCAATGACAGATGCCATATACAACAGTAGTCATATAAAATTTTTTTCTATACCTTTTCTATGTCTGGATACCTAAATTCTTACCACTGTGTCACAGTTGCCTGCAATATTCAGCGCAGTAACGTGCTGCATAGGTTTGCAGCCTGCGAGCAATAAGCTATACCATATAGCCTAGGTGTGTCGTAGGCTCTGCCACCTAGGTTTGTGTACGGTAAACTCTATGATGTTTGCACAGTGATAAAACTGCCTAATGGTGCATTTCTCAGAACGTACTCCTAAGTGGCGCATGACTGCACATCAAAAGGAAAGAACGGTAACACCTAACACTGGACAGGAAAAAGTAAATGTAGAAAGGGAGTTACACTGGTCAGACCGTATTAAGAAAACATCTATCTAATAATTTAAAATTTTAACTTAAAAATTTTGACTTCGTTAGAATACTGAAAATGAGTAAATATTCACATATTGTTGGGTAAAAAGGTCTCTTCAGCATCACAAATGTAAAATGAATGAGAAAAATAATTATAATTTTAAAGTTTTTAAAAGTTAAATATTTCTGAATGGCAAAACCACCATAAACAAACCAAATGAGGAAAAGATTATTTGCAGAATGTGGGTGAAACAATAAAGGTAATGTTCTTACTATATAAAGAGCTACTGCAAATCAATAAACCTACCACAGAAAAACAGACAAAATTCACCAAAGAAGAAAATAAATGGCCAAGAAGCATGGGGAAGAAATGATCTACTTCATCACCATCTGGAGGGACGCAAAGCAGAGCCAATGAGGGTACAATAAAATGGGCAGTTTCATGAAAGGAAGCTGGTAATACAAAGGTTCATCTTGTTTGAAAAAAAAAAAACAGCAGAATGTATTAAATACCTTTAAAATGCATACGATTTTAGGGGTTGGGGAGAAAGAAAGGGTCTCCCTTAGTTGCCCAGGTGGCGGTGCAGTGGCAAGTTCCTGGCTCACTGCAGCCTCAACTTTCCAAGCTAAAAGGATCCTCTCACCTCAGCCCAGCTCCCTTCCCACCCCCACCCCAAAGTAGCCGAGACCACAGGCGCATGCAACCACATCCATCTAATTGTTTTATTTCTTGTAGAGACAAGGTCTCACTATGTTGCCCAGGCTGGTCTCGAACTCCTAGACTATAGTGACCCTCCCACGTTGGCCTCTCAACCGCTGGGACTACAGGATGACCCACGGCACCTGGCCAAAATGTATATAAACTTTTACACAGAAATTTTACTCCTAGAGATTCTACAAAAAGAAATAAGAATGTGTCCAAGGATGTAGCCATAAAAAATGGTTTTTGAAGCATTATATATAATGTAAAATATGGAGAACTCCTAAATATTTAGTGACTGGGAATTGTTTAGATGATTTTTAGTACACTTATAAATGTAGGTATACATAATTTCATTATGAGACAGGCAATAATATAGTATTATATAAATATAGATATAGTCACAGACATAGATAATAATAATACAATGTCCATAAACAGTGGGGACAGACAGGTTCCAAACAGAGAATTTCAGAAAGTACTGGGTAAATCTCACCAGGAATGAAGGAACCATAGAATGGAGCAGGAATGTATTAACTTAAAATGGTAGACAAGAAGCAAAACACTGAGAGTCTTGAATACTTGGGTAAATACTATCAATGTGTTCTAAAATATTTACGTTAAAATGTTTATAAGCAAGGGAAGGATTTGAGGAAGGTAATGTGTTAAAATGCAAATCTAAAAGAATGTGACATGGATCTGAGGCTTGAAGAGTTTACAGAGATGTGTGTGGAAAGAGATATTCTGGGTTTAGGTACAGAGCAGGCTGCCAAACAGCAGGGACCCTGAGGTAAAATCTAACTAACTAATAAGAAGGTCCAGGACATTCCTCTAGACTGCTACAAGAAAGGGGTAGATGGCTGATGCTTTTTGGCATTTTCTGTACAGTCTCTTTGAAAATGGGAACCAGGTGACATCATTAGTCAACTCCAAAACTGTGGGGATTCAGTCAGGGTGGTGGCAAAAATATTAAGGGAAAAATATGAAAGAAAGTTATAGAATGTAGGCTCAAACCCTTTTGGAAAACCTAAGGGTTTTTTCTATAGTTCTTGGCCAAAGTCAGCCTTGTCCCCTTAGTTAAATAAATTAGAGTAGAAACAAAGGAATGTGGGGAGTTTATCTAACTAACTTGTTTACTCATGTGGTCTTAAAACTAACCTTTGAGCCAGATGGCCCTCTCAGGGAGAGGTAGACCAAGGAAATTACCCTCTAATGGTGTTTGCTTTGGGCTCAGAACCTGGCCTTTAATCTTTCTCTAGAAGCGTGTTGACTTAGAGCCTCTGTTGTTAAATCTATACTGAATAAATGTGAAGAGGGCAAACCAGTCAGGATTGTGTAGCTGCAATCTCTGTGAGTGGCTCATGACCACTCGTTCACTGGAAATTTGTGTCTGAGTGCATTTATTCATCTGTTGTGCAGCTGAGGTCTGTGGGACAGACCCTGACACAAAACTTTATAAAATGAAATTAAGTATAAATCAAACAATAGTTAACTTCAGGACTTTCCAGTCTTTTGATTTTTATGTGATTGAGCTCTGTGTGATTCTCTGGTGTTTTGCACGGATACACAGACAAAAGTACATCAATAGTTAAGTAGATACATACATAAAGGAATAGTGAAATGGACAGTCTGGTGGGAAAACCTATATATATTCATATAGGTATGTATATACACACACATATTTTTTTAAGTAAAAGAAACATAGATACTTCAAATAAGTGTTAAATATAATTGCACACAGTAAGCCTTACTCTCCTGGGTTGTCTCTTCAATTAGATCAACAGCAAATTTTCATTGTGAAAGCCTAAAATAGATAAAAGAAATGACTTCAATAAAGCAACACCCAAGATTTACAAAACACATCCAAAGAACTGAAGTGGTATAATTACCCTGATTGAGAAGGAGCAAATAATATTTAACTTTATGTTCTATTACCTACCACAACTCTTAAACTATCCCAATTTACATTTCAGTAGTTTGTATCCACAAGAAGGAGATCACTGTACCTAAATGTGCCAATTTCAGCACAGACTCAAAACATTATACAATGAGTAAGCAAAAGAAAGAAGGCAGAATATTATGATGCTTTTGATGCAAAGATATCTCAAGTTAAATTTTATCTACAAAAGATTTATCAAAGGTGAAAAACATCCCATCCTCATAGATAAGAATTAATATCATTAAAATGACCATACTGTCCAAAGCAATCTACAGATACAATAAAATCTCTATGAAAATACCAACGACATTTTTTACAGAAATAGAAAAAGAATCAAAACATTCACATGGAATGACAACAACAGAAAAGGCCAGAAGAGTCAAAGAAATCCTGAGCAAAGAGAAAAAACCTAGAATCATCACACTACCTGACTTCAAAATATATTACAAGGCTATAGTAACCAAAACAGCATGGTATTGGTATAAAAACAGACACACAGACGAATGGAACAGAATAGAGAACTATGAAATAAATCAACACATTTGTAGCCAATTAATCTTCAACAAAGCTATATATACTGGAAAAAGGACACTCTCTTCAATAAATGGTGCTGAAACAACTGGATAACCAAATGCGGAAGAATAATACTGGATCTCTCTCTCATCATATATATTGTAATCGATTAAAGACATAAGACCTGAAACTATAAAACTGCTAAAAGAAAACACAGGGAAAACTCTTCAGGACATTGGTCTTGGGAGAGAATTTATAGCTAAGACATCAAAAGCACAGGCCACAAAAACAAAAATAGACAAATGGGACTATATTAAACTTAAAAGCTTCTGTGCAGCAAAATAAAGTCAACAGAGTAAAGAGACAATCTGTTTAATGGGAGAAAATATTTGCAAACTACACAACCAAGAAGGGAACTAATATCCAGACAATATAAGGAACTCAACTTAGCAGTTAAAAATAATAACAATAATCCCATTTAAAAGTGGGCAACAGTCACAAACATTTCTCAAAAGAAGACATACAAATGGCCAAAAGGCACATGAAGAAAAGCTCAATATCAAATCATCAGGGAAATGCAAGTCAAAACCACAATGAGATACCATCTTATGCCAATTAAAATGGCTGTTATTAAAAAGACTAAACAGAAGAGATGTTGGCAAAGATGCTAAGAAAGTGGAATTCTTATGTATTTTTGTTAAGATGTAATACAGCCATTATGAAAAACAGTATGGAGAATTCTTAGAAAACTTAAAATAGAACTACCACATGATCCAGCAATCCCACTACCAGGTATTTATCCAAAGGAAAAGAAATAAATATATCAAAGAAATACATGCACTCCTCTGCTTCTTGCAACACTATTCACAATAGCAAAGATCAGGAATCAACCTAGTGTCCCTCAACAAATGTGGTATACACACACAATGGAATACTATTCAACCACAAAAAAGAATGCAATCATGTAATTTGCAGCAACATAGATTGGAAATAAATGTCATTATATTAAGTAAGTAAAATAAGCCAGGCAGAAACAGACAAATACCACATGCTCTTATATGTGGGAGCCAAGAAAGTTTATCTAATAGAATTAGACGGTGAAATGATACATTCCAGAGACTAGGGAGAATGTCTAGGTAGAGTGGAAAATGAAGAGAAGTTGGTTAATGAATACAAACATGCAGTTAATTAGAAGGAATAAGTTCTACTCTTTGATAGAGAAGTAGAGTGACTATAGTTAACAACAGTGTATTGTACTTTTAAAAAAGCTCGGAGAGAGGACTTGAAATGTACCGACACATAGAAATGCTAAATACCTGGGTAGTAAGACACCCCAAATACTCTGACTTAATCATTACACATTCCATGCATGTAACAAAACTTCATATGTACCCATAAGTATATATAAATATAATGTCTCCAAAATTTTTATTTTTTGAGACGGTCTCATTCTGTCACCGAGGCTGAGGTAAAGGGGCACGATAATTGCTCACTGCAGCCTTGAATTTCCTGGGCTTAAGTGATCCTCCTACCTCGGCCTCCCAAGGAACTGGACTATAGGCACAGAACACCACATCCAGCTAATTTTTTCTAATTTTTTGTAGAGACAGAGTCTCACTATGTTTTCCAGGCTGGTCTCAAACCCCTGGCCTCAAGCAATCTGCCTGCCTTGGTCTATCAAAGTGCTGGGATTACATGTATGAGCCACCATACCAAGCAATAACTTTTTTTTATAGTCCCAGAGTTGAGTATTAAAATGTCATTTCTTTATTATTATACATTAAGTTTTGGGATATATGTGCAGAATGTGCAGGTTTGTTACATAGATAAAAACGGGGCACAGTGGTTTATTGCACCCATCAACCTGTCATCAACACTAGGCATTTCTCCTAATGCTATCCCTCTCCTAGCCCCCCAACCCTCCAACAGGTCTCAGTGTGTGATGTTCCCCTCCCTGTGTCCATGTGTTCTTATTGTTCAACTCCAATTTATGAGTGAGAACATGCATTTTTTGGTGTTCTGTTCCTGTGTTAGTTTCCTGAGAATGATGGTTTCCAGCTTCATGTCCCTGCAAAGGACAGGAACTCATCCTTTTTAAGGCTGCATAGTATTCCATGGTGTATATGTGCCACATTTTCTTTACCCAGTCCACCACTAATGGGCATTTGGGTTGGTTCCAAGTCTCTGCTATTGTGAACAGTGCTGCAATGAACATATGTGTGCATGTATCTTTATAGGATTATTTATAATCCTTTGCATATATAGCCAATAATGGGATTGCTGGGTCAAATGATATTTCTGCTTCTAGATCCTTGAGGAATCACCACACTGTCTTCCACAATGGTTGAAGTAATTTGCACTCCCATCAATAGTGTAAAAGAGTTCCTATTTCTCCACATCCTCTCCAGTATCTGTCTCCTGACTTTTTAATGATTGCCATTCTAACTGGCATGAGATGGTATCTCATTGTGGTTTTGATTTGCATTTCTCTAATGACCAGTGATGATGAGCTTTTATTTGTATGTTAGTTGGCTACATAAATGTCTTCTTTAGAGAAGTGTCTGTTCATATCCTTTCCCCACTTTTTGATGGGGTTGTTTTTGTCTTGTAAATTTGTTTAAGTTCCTTGTAGATTCTACATATTGGTTCTCTGTCAGATGGACAGATTGGAAAAATTTTCTCCCATTCTGTAGCTTGCCTGTTCATTCTGATGATAGTTTCTTTTGCAGTGTGGAAGCTCTTTAGTTTAATTAGATACCATTTGTCAATTTTGGCTTTTGATGCCATTGCTTTTGGTGTTTTAGTCATGATGTCCTTGCCCATTGCCTATGTCCTGAATGGTTATTGCCTAGGTTTTCTTCTAGGGTTTTTATGGTTTTAGGTCATAAGTTTAAGTCTTTAATCCATCTTGAGTCAATTTTTGCATAAGGTGTAAGGAAGGGATGCAGTTTAAGTTTTCTGTATATGGCTAGCCAGTTTTCACAACACCATTTATTAAATAGGGAATCCTTTCCCCATTGCTTGTTTTGTCAAGTTTGTCAAAGATCAGATGGTTGTAGATGTGTAGTGCTATTTCTGAGGCCTCTGTTCTGATACACTGGTCTATATCTCTGTTTTGGTACCAGTACCATGCTATTTTGGTTACTGTAGCCTTGTAGTATAGTTTCAAGTCAGGTAGTGTGGTGCCTCCAGCTTTGTCCTTTTTGCTTAGAATTCTCTTGGCTATGTGGGCTTTTTTGGTTCCATATGAAATTTAAAGTAGTTTTTTCTAAGTCTGTGAAGAAAGTCAATGGTAGTTTGCTGGGAATAGCATTGAATCTATAAATTACTTTGGGCAGAATGGCCATTTTCATGATATTGATTCTTCCTAACCATGAGCATGGAATATTTTTCCATCTGTTTGTGTCCTCTCTTACTTCCTTGAACAGTGGTTTGTAGTTCTCCTTGAAGAGGTCCTTCACATCCCTTGTAAGTTGTATTCCTAGGTATTTTATTCTCTTTGTAGCAGTTGTGAATGGGAGGTCATTCATGATTTGGCTCTCTGTTTGTCTATTATTGGTGTAGAGGAATGCTTGTGATTTTTTCACATTGATTTTATATCCTGAGACTTAGTTGAAGTTGCTTATCAGCTTAAGAAGACTTTGGGCTGAGACGATGGGGTTTTGTAAATATACAATCATGTCATCTGCAAACAGAGACAATTTGACTTCCTCTCTTTCTATTTGAATACCCCTTATTTCTTTCTCTTGTTCCATTGCCTGGGCCAGAACTTCCAATTATACGTTGAATAGGAATGGTGAAAGAGGGCATCCTTGCCTTGGGCCAGTTTTGAAAGGAAATGCTTCCAGCTTTCACCCAGTCAGTATGATATTGGCTGTGGGTTTGTCATAAATGGCTCTTATTATTTTGAGGTATGTTCCATCGGCTGGGCATGGTGGCTCACGCCTGTAATCCTATCACTTTGGGAGACCGAGGTGGGTAGATCACAAGGTCAAGAAATCAAGACCATCCTGGCTAACATGGTGAAACCCTGTCTCTCGTAAAACTACAAAAAATTAGCTGGGCGTGGTGGTGTGCACCTGTAATCCTAGCTACTTGGGAGGCTGAGGGAGAAGAATTGCTTGAACCCGGGAGGCAGACGTTTCAGTGAGTCAAGATCATGCCACTGCACTCCAGCCTTGGCAAACGAGAGAAACTCCATCTCAAAAAAAAAAAAAAAAAAAGAGAGAGAGAGAGAAAGATACATTCCATCAATACCTAGTTTATAGAGAGTTTTTAGCATGAAAGGTATTAAATTTTATTGATAGCCTTTTCTGCATCTACTGAGATAATCATGTGGTTTTTGTCATTGGTTCTGTTTATGAGATGAATTATGTTTATTGATTTGCATATGTTGAACCAGCCTTGCAACCCAGGGATGAAGCCAACTTGATTGTGATGGCTAAGCTTTTTGATGTGCTGCTAAATTCAGTTTGCCAGTATTTTATTGAGGATTTTTGCATTGATGTTTATTGGGATATCAGCCTGAAATTTTCTTTTTTTGTTGTGTCTCTGCCAGGTTTTGGTATTAGGATGATGCTGGCCTCATAAAATGAGTTAGGGAGAAGTACCTCTTTTTCTATTGTTTGGAATAGTTTCAGAAAAAAAATGGTACCAGCTCCTCTTTGTGCCTGTGGTAGAATTTGGCTGTGAATCTGCTTGGTCCTGAGCTTTTTTTGGTTGGTAGGCTATTAATTACTGCCTCAATTCTAAAGCTTGTTATTGGT
The DNA here is from genome assembly GCA_963573385.1 of Cacajao melanocephalus. Classification (NCBI taxonomy): domain Eukaryota; kingdom Metazoa; phylum Chordata; class Mammalia; order Primates; family Pitheciidae; genus Cacajao; species Cacajao melanocephalus. The sequence goes on along the minus strand of CAUYLG010047964.1, from coordinate 162,947 downwards.
CTATTCAGGGATTTGGCTTCTTCCTAGTTTTATCTTGGGAGGGTGTATGTGTCCAGGAATTTATCCATTTCTTCTAGATCTTCTAGTTTATTTGCATAGAGGTGTTTATAGTATCCTCTGATGGTAGTTTGTATTTCTGTGAGATCAGTATGATACCCCCTTTATCATTTTTAATTGTGTCTACCTGATTCTTCTCTCTTCTTTATTAGTCTGGCAAGGGGTCTATTTTGTTAATCTTTTCAAAAATACAGCTCCTAGATTCATTGATTTTTTGAAGGGTTTGTGTCTGTATCCCCTTATTTTCTGATCTTAGTTATTTCTTGTCTTCTGCTAGCTTTTTAATTTCTTTGCCCTTACTTCTCTAGTTCTTTTCATTGTGACATTAGGGTATTGCTTTTAGATCTTTCCTGCTTTCTCATGTGGACATTCAGTGCTACACATTTCCCTCTAAACACTGCTTTAGGTGTGTCTCAGAGATTTGGGTACGTTGTGTCTTTCTTCTCATTGGTTTCAAAGAACTTATTCATTTCTGCCTTAATTTCATTATTCACTAGGAGCAGGTTGTTCAGTTTCCATGTAGTTGTGCAGTTTTGAGTGAATTTTTTAATCCTGAGTTTTAATTTGATTGCACTGTGGTCTGAGAGACTGTTATGATTTCCATTCTTTTGTGTTTGCTGAGGAGTGGTTTACTGCCAATTATGTGGTCGATTTTAGAATTAAGTGTGATGTGGTGCTGAGAAAAATGTATATTCTGTTGATTTGGGTTGGAGAGTTCTGTAGATGTCTATTAGGTCTGCTTAATCCAGATCTGAGTTCAAGTACAGAATATCCTTGTTAATTTTGTCTCCTTCATCTATCTAATATTGACAGTGGAGTGTTTAAAGTCTCCCCCTATTACTGTGTGGGAGTCTAATTCGCTTTGTAGGTCTCTATGAACTTGCTTTATGATTCTGGGTTCTCCTGTATTGGGTGCATATATATTTTGGATAGTTAGTTCTTCTTACTGCACTGATCCCTTTACCATTATGTAATGTCCTTGTCTTTTTTGATCTTTGTTGGTTTAAAGTTTGTTTTATCAGAGACTATGGTTAGAACCCCCTTTTTTTTTTTTTTTTGGTTTCCATTTCCGTGGTAAATCTTCCTCCATCTCCTTATTTTGAGCATATGTGTGTCTCTGCACGTGAAATGGGTCTCCTGAATACAGCATACAAATGGGTCTTGACTCTTTATCCAACTTGCCAACCTGTGTCTTTTAATTTAGGCATTTTTAGCCTGTTTACATTTTAGATTAATATTATGTGTGAATTTGATCCTGTCCTTATGATGCTGGCTGGTTGTTCTGCCATTATTTGATGCAGTTTCTTCATAGTGTCGACGGTCTTTACAGTTTGGTATGTTTTTGCAGTGGCTGGTAGTGGTTGTTCCCTTCCATGTTTAGTGCTTCCCCTGGCAGCTCTTGAAAGGCAGTGCTGGTGGGGACAAAATCCCTCAGCTTTTGCTTGTCTGGAAAGGATTTTATTTCTCCTTTGCATATGAAGCTTAGGAAATTCTGGGTTGAAAATTCTTTTCTTTAAGAAAGTTGAATACTGGTCCCCACTCTCTTCTGGCTTGTAGCATTTTTGCAGAAAGATCTGCTGTGAGTTTGATGGGCTTCTATTTGTGGGTAACCCGACCTTTCTCTCTGGCTGCCCTCAACATTTTTTTCCTTCATTTCAACCCTGATGTATCTGACAATTATGTGTCTTGGAGTTGCTCTTCTCAAGGAGTAGCTTTGTGGTGTTCTCTTTACTTCCTGAATTTGAATGTTAGCCTGTCTTGCTAGGTTGCAGAAGTTCTCCTGGATAATATCCTGAAGAGTGTTTTCCAACTTGGTTCTATTCTCCCTGTCACTTTTAGGTTCACCAGTCAAATGCAGATTTGGTCTTTTCACATAGTCCCATATTTTTTGGAAGCTTTGTTAGTTTCTTTTCCCCCTTTTTTTCCTCTAACCTTGTCTTTTCACTTTATTTCATTGAGTTGATCTTCATTCTCTGATATCCTTTCTTCCACTTGATCAATGTGGCTATTGAAACTTGTGTATGCTTCACAAAGTTCTCATGCTGTGTTTTCCAGCTCCATCAGGTCATTTATATTCTTCTCTAAACTAGTTATTCTAGTTAGCAATGCTCCTTTTAGCTTGGAGGAGTTTGTTAATTACCCACCTTCTGCTACTTCAGTCAATTTGTCAAACTCATTCCCTGTCCAGTTTTGTTCCCTTGCTGGCGAGGAGCTGTGATCTTCTGGAGGAGAAGAAGTGTTCTGGTTTTTGGAATTTTCAGCCTTTTTGCAGTTTTTCCCTCATCTTTTTGGATTTATTTACCTTTGGTCTTTGATGTTGGTGACCTTCTAATGGGGTTTCTGTGTGGATGTCCTTTTTGTTGATGTTGACACTATTCCTTTCTGTTTGTCAGTTTTCCTTCTAACAGGCCCCTCTGCCGCAGGTCTGTTGGAGTGTACTGGAGGTCCACTCCACACCCTGTTTGCCTGGGTATCACCAGCAGAGGCTGCAGAACAGCAAAGATTGCTGCCTGTTCCTTCCTCTGGAAGCTTCATCCCAGAGGGGCACCTGCCAGATGCCAGTCAGAACTCTCCTGTATGTGGTATCTATTGACCCCTGCTGGGAAGTGTCTCCCAGTCAGGAGGCACAGGGGTCACAGACCCACTTGTGGAGGCAGTCTGTCCCTTAGCAGAGTTCGAGTGCTGTGCTGGGAGATCCGCTGCTCTCTTCAGAGCCAGCAGGCAGGAAACATTTAAGTCTGCTGAAACTGCTTCCACAGCTGCCCCTTCTCCCAGGTGCTCTGTCCCAGGGAGATGAGAGTTTTGTCTGTAAGCCCCTGACTGGGGCTGCTGCCTTTCTTTCAGAGATGCCCTGCCCAGAGAGGAGGAATCTAGAGACGCAGTCTGGCCACAGAGGCTTTGCTAAGCTGTGGTGGGCTCCACCCCAAAACATTTTTTTAATTAAAAAAAATTATCTAAGGAAAGAACAAAAACGAAATACTCCTTTGTATTAGGATTCCTATCAAAGATGGTCAGGTTTATATGTATTCTCACATAGATTGCTTATGGCTAAGAGAGACAAAGCAGCAATACAGAATCATCTCAATGTCCTTTGAGCCACATTGAGAGAAATGAGATAGTCAAACTCGTGACTTTTGCTGGACATTATTCCTAAGGCAGCTAAACAACCCTACAGTGTGCTGCTAATAGAATCCACCTATAAATTCAAATTCCTAAAAGGAAATGCCATTTTAATTTGTAAGGAATCTATTCTTTCTCAGATTCCAAAAAACAAAGCCTGAATAATTTATGAAGTTACTATGGCCCTGATGATTTTACAAGTCACAAGAGAATTACAAAAAAGAAGGGCTGAACTCACATTCCCTGGGAAATGTTGAGTGCATACTGTCAAAAAAATATTGTAAGCACATTTACATCAGCATCATCTCTTTTCAATACAAACACTCAAAGCTAAAAAATATACATCTAAAACTAAAATATATGTTGGCAAAATGGTTCCAGTCTACCAAAGGCAAATTCCATGGCAAATGTTTCCCACAACTTGCGACATCACTTAAGCCTTGTCTGACTACGCTATTCAAAACAGCCAGCCTCCCCCATTCTCTTCCCAACACTCACTCTCCCCTCGTAATGGTTCATAGTTTTCTTTATAGTACTCACAATTAGCTGAAGTCATCCCACATATTCATTTCTTCATTGCTTTGTCTTGCCCACAGGAATGTCAGCTCACTAAGGGGTAGGGATTCAATCTTGTTAACCCATTGCATCCCCAGTGCCTGGCACACAGAAGTCACTTAATATGTATTTATGGAATTAATAAAAAAAGGAGGCAGTGAGGAAGACTGGAACGGTCTTAAAGTGCATATGCACAATCCCACAATATAGTATTAATATAAATTAGATTTGCATTCATAAGAGTATTGAAATTGCCAACTCCCCAAGAAAAAGCAATGGTGTTTCCTCAGCGAAAAATCTAGTTCCATGCACATTTAAATACTAAAAGAGAAATGTCCTCACTTTATGTAACAAGTCTCTGAAAAAAGAGTCCAAATAGTCAGCAGAAGACTACTTTTAGTGCTAAGATTTCATTGATAATGACTTTAATATTAAACTCCTGAGAGGAGCTGATTTTAATTAATAAGGTCAATTTGGGCTTAAGTTCCATTAAATACTGCCTCTTCTCTTCTGCATAAACCTTTAAAATTAAATCTTGTCTCTCAGCTGAATATAAATCATGGGGTAATTTTCTGAGTATATGTGATATTTTTCCTCCCCGAAGAGAAAAAAATCTTTGCTCATTAATCACACAGGTAACTCAGTTCTGACACTGGCATTCCAACTGTATTAAAGAAAGGAAGGTAACTGAATGGAGGAAGTGAGGGCACACACGCTGAGTTAAGGGCAAGGTCAAAATCTGAATCCAAACAAGAGCCACAAGATAAAGATGACCATGGCCAGTATCACCAACGTAATAAGTACAGAGTTTCCCTCAAGCTGGTGGCAAAATATGAAGTCAGAGTCCAAGCATGACAAGAATTTGACGCACCGTTTCCAGCTTGTAGATGGAGGGATTCCGTAAGAAGAAATGCAGGCAGCACAGATATGGGTACTGCAATCCTACAAATGCACCACGGGTTGAATAACTGACCCCAAAAAGGTATGTTCAAGTTATAACACCCAAAACACATCAACGTGACCTTATTTAGAAAAAGGGTTTCTGAAGATGTAGTTAAAAACTCAAGATGAGATCATCCTGGGTTAGGCTGGGCGCTGTGGCTCACACCTGTAATCCCAACACTTTGGGAGGTAGAGGCAGGCAGATCATTGAGGTCAGGAGCTGGAGACCAGCCTGGTTGACATGGTGAAACTCTGTCTCTATTAAAAATACAAAAATTAGCTGGGTGTGGTGGCACACACTTATAGTCCCAGCTACTTGGGAAGCTGAGGCAGAAGAATCGCTTGAACCCAGGAGGTGGAGGTTGCAGTGAGACGAGATTGCACCATTGCACTCCAGCCTGGGTGACAGAGGGAGACTCCATCTCAAAACACAACAAAACACAAAGAAAAAGATCATTCTGGATTTAAGATGGGCCCTAGATCTAAATCCAGTGACGGTGTACCCCTAAGAGAAAGGCAGAGGAAAATTTGAGGCAGGGGCACAAGGGAGAAAGCCATATGAAAGCAGAAGCACAGACTGGAGTGATCCACCACAAACCAAGCATCGCTGGAAGACACCAGACGCACAGAACGGATTCTCCCTCAGAGCTGCCCAAAGGAAGCAATGCCACCAATGCCTTGATTTCAGACTTCAGGCTTCCTGAACTGTTACCGAATGAATTCCTTCTACTTCAAGATAGTTGGTTTATATAATTTGTTATAGGAACACTAAGAAACCAATAAAAACAAGAAGCTGAATTCTGTCCACAACCTAAATGAGCCTGGAAGCAGTTTTCTCTCCAGAGCCGTTAAACGAGGACTCAGCCCAGAGAATGCCTTGCTTTCAGCTAGGTGAGAACCTGAGCAAGAGCCCAGGGACAGTGTGGCAGACTTCCGACCTTGGAGCTGTGACCTAATAAATGGGCATTGATTTAAGCCACGAAGTTCATCGTAATTTGTTAGGTATCAACAGAAAACTAACCAAATATTTAGAGTTTAATTTTCTTGTATTATATTAATACTTAGAATCTAAAGTTATATAAAAGTTTGGATGGTAAGTATCCTTTTCTTTTCTAGACCTTAGTGAAAATGCCCTTAATTAAGCAATACCTCTAAAATGGTGATGGAAGGAGCATTACAGTTCTGAAAGATATCAGTGGGTAGGTCATGGGAAATAGCAACCTAAGGGCACAGAATGCTGAGAAACCCTGAGCTTTAGGAAGTATGAATTGTGAAATTCAAAACCAAATCAGTTTCAGAAAGAACACATGTTCCCTCCAGATTTACTAACAGTATGTAGGCCCAAAGTTTAATAAAGGTGGCTTCAATATAAAATTAATATTTCAGTAAACAATTTTATATACATGACTTACACACTTCTTCAGTTAACGAAAAACAAAAACTTCTGAAATTCTCCGAACTGTCAGAGAGTAAGTTCTGTGGAAAGGCAAAGGCTATCCTGATCTTGGTCATTAATGTTTCCAGCAATTAGAAACATGCCTGTGAAATAAGATGCATTTAGTATCAGGTAAGTGAATGAGCTGATGAAGAGAGAAAATATGGTCTCTCCAGCTTATTTCACCTGACTCTCAACGTGCAGGTTTCTGCAGGAAACAAACTAGGCTGCTTCCTGCCCAGTATGCTGCCTCTTCCATCGCTTTGCTTATCCCCTTCTTGACTGGGGTGCCTGCCCCCCACTTATTTTTTTGAGACAGGGTCTCACTCTGTTGCCCAGGCTGTAGTGAAGTGGTACAGTCACGGCTCACCGCAGCCTCGACCTCCCTGGGCTCAGGTGATCCTTCCACCTCAGCCTCCTGAGTAGCTGGGACTACAGGCATGCGCCACCACGCCTGGATAATTCTTGGTTTTTATTTCTAGAGATGGGGTTTTGTCACATTGCCCAGGCTGGTCTCAAACTCCTGGGCTCAGGTGATCCACCCACCTGGGCCCCCCAAAGTGCTGGGATTACAGGCGCGAGCCAGTGCACCCAGCAGCCCCATTTGTTTCCTCTCCAGCTGCACCCAGGTTTCAAAGTCTAACTCAAATACTATCTCTTTACAAATGGTATTATAGTCCACATGTGATAGGCTGTAAGCAAATACTTTGAAGTTCATTCTTTAGAGAGTAAAGTATGCACATTGAGAAAGGGTAATGATTCTTCGATGTTCATGCATCAATTTAAATAGTAATCAGTTCATTCACGGTATTTTGATAGATGTGGTGACGGTTAACTTGATGTGTCAAGTTATCAGTAAGCAGGGTACCCAGACATGTGGTCAGGCGTCACTCTGGGTGTGGCTGTGACAGTGTTCCTGGATGACACTAATGTTTGACTCAGTACACTCAGGGAAGCAGACGGCCCTTCCTAACATAGGTGGATCTCATCCAATCAGTCGAAGACCTGAATAGAGCAGAAAGGCTGAGTAAGAGGGAACTCCTCGTGCCTGACTGCCTTGAACTGGGACGCAGGTCTTCTCTGCCTTTTAACTGGAACAGAAACAGTGGCTCCTCTGCAGCCTTAAGCCTGCCAGCTTTCAGACAGCAACGACACCACCACAGGCCCCACTTTTGATTCCTGCTCTGCACGTGTGTTTATTGCTTTCTTACGCATTCTTTAGTAGTATTCCGCAGTTAAGTCTGTTTTCAGCATGTAATTTTGTCTGTCTCCAGCTTGTCAACTGCAGACCTTGGGACCTCTCAGCCGCTGTAATCATGCAAGCCGATTTCTTAAAACAAATCTTTATTTCATACATGCACACACACACACACACACACACACAGAGCTCCTACTGGCTCTGTTTCTCTGGAGAGCCATCGTATAGATATTTATTCTTACAACTGAGCTTTTGTTCATATTACACAGCATTTGTGATAAGCACCTGGCACGTTGAGTATTACATGGTACTTAACAAGATTAAATTATTGTCCTTCCTGAGATTGTTTCCTGAAGTATTAGAAAAGACATCCCCCCCTTCTCTAGGATTAGCCTCTCTGCCAGGAACCATTTAACTACCAAGTGGATGAGAACAGGAGTCTATCTGAGAACAAAGCAGAGTAGATGCAGGCAGAGCAAAGAGGTGATGAGAAAGACATATAGACAGAGTATCACAGACAGAAATCAAGCCCTAAGTCCAGCTGTATACACAGTCTTTGACTTCTCAGTCATGTGAGCAAACAAATTATCTTATAAGTTAATTTGAATTGGGTGTTATTTGCAAATAAAGTCTTGACTAATAAAGTACTTCCCTGTGCAAACCGGGGAGCCTACCACACACACGCATGCAAAGATTGTCACCTTGGCTTTATCAGAAGGATCGCTCAAGGTGAAAAGAGGGCTAAGCCTTTCACAATAAAAATATAAACAGCAATGTGTCTACTTGCTACATTGAAGTGGGTGCTATATAATTCCCATAGACTCTAGTAACTTCTTAATTCTTAAGCTATTATATTTATATACTCAATGGAGAACATGAATTTTCCATTATTTGTATTTCTAAACTTATTATTACCAAGAGTTATCTTCAAAGATAAAACTCCTTGCCAAGGTTCTAGTTTTCAGAGTCAAAGAAGTTAAACGAATGTGTTACTTACATTTCATTTACAATTTTTTTTACATTACTTCTCTTAGCCCTTACTATATATGCCAGGAAGGCACAATAAACATTATCTATTTTAACGGCCAATTCATTTCTGTGAAGTATGTACCATGACTATTACTGTCCTATTATGATCTTCACTTTAAAGGTGAATGTGAGATTAAAACAATAAGCCTGACAATAATAGTCATGGTACTAAACACTTGCCAAGAGGGTACCGTTTGCCACGCCTGTACTAAGTGTTTTAAAAGAAGCACCCTATTTAATCTGGACGATGATCACCTGAGGTAGGTACTATTCTACAGAGGAGAACACGAAGGCTTGGAGATTGAAATGAGAGCCAAGGCGTACTTACACTCTGCAACAGAATCAGTCTGAAGGCTTTGAAAACATTCCACATCGCATCCAAATAAATTCCATACTGTTATCTGAAGTGCATTTCAAGTTGTTCCATAAGAACTGGAACTCATCTACATTATTTATGTTCTTGAACCATCATGTGGTTTATATTGACATTTTCCTCTTTAATTCCTCATCTCTGGACGAAGTACAGACTCAAAGTAAAGGAAATCTTTAATCTCACCTCAAATCATAACACAGGATCACTGAATTAGAGTTAACACTTTTTATTACAAACTGTTCCAAAACTGGGCAGACTTCAGCTATACAGAAATGTGGCTTCAGATTAACAGAACTGCAAAAAAGCTACGACTAGGCTGTGAAGTCCTGTTCGAGTAAAGCTGATCCCTCCTGTGTAGGGGAGACAGCTCATGTTCTGAAAACGCTTCTCTACAAGTTTTTACATAGTATACATCCAAAGCACGTATTTTCCTTTTGTTTTTGTTTTTTTCTTAAGAGACAGAGCCTTGCTATGCTGCCCAAGCTGGCCTAGGCAATCTGCCAGTCTCAGCTTCCCAAGTACCTGGGACTACAAGCATGAGCCACTGAACTCAGCTCTCAAAGAACATCCTTTAAGTCTTATATTTTGTGCAAAAACTATGTTTAAGGCATTTCCTTTTCTGAAAGATGCTTATAATTACATATGAATACTTTTCAAAACTTAGAATGCACTAAAAGCATTAATCCCATTAGAGAAGGGTATAATCACTTATTGAATCCACATAAGTATAGAGCACAGACACACACTCATACATTACGAATGTAACTGAAAAGGGACTTATTGACAGCTGGTAACTGAGCAAACTCCGCATGACACAGTTTCAAAATTTTTTCATATAGATAATTGTCTTACTTTTGGCATCAAAAGTATCCTTACAGTACATATTAATTATTAGAGCTCTCCCTGAAACCAACGCAGAAGTGTAAAAGGAAAAAGAAACAAGCGTCTGGCCTATCAATCAAGCCATTACAGACCAACCTCCAGCAGTCAAGGCGGGCTCCCCCAGACACTGGAAGGCTGAGGGTCAGCACAGCACACCCACACACTTAGTAAAAGGCACCTTCCTCAACCAACTGGGGTGGATGAGTGCTTCATCTACAGCAACTGGCAATTTCAGGTATTTGGGTTTTCTTTAATGTGCACCTCATATTATATGAGAGAGTTCAAACTCTTAACACTGGCCAAAATCAGAATGCAAACACATCGGTTTCTTTATTAAGATCGTTGTTTTTTTTTAATGAGGACAGCAGATCTTAAGAAGTTGCAACAACAGAGGGAAGCATTCAGCTAGGCTGTCCTTCCTGTAAACCTGCCAAGCTGACCCAGACGGTGGCCCAGGCCCTGAAGAAAGCCATGTTCAGGTAGCATATTAATGCATGATACACAATCTAGCATTTGTTTAATTTCGCAAAATCTTCTTTAATACTAACATATAACCTATAGGCTTTGGAACTATCTTTGATAAAATTGACAGCGTCCCCTCAACTATAAGGTGACATTCTGGAGTTTCACACGTTTGTATTAGGTGGTCTCAGGAGTCATCCTGCTGTGTGTTTGCTCTTCAAGCCATGGAGTGAAAGAACACAAAACCCCTTTCTCTTCATGAATATTCATGATCTGTTCCACCTCCACCCAATCCCCGAGAAAGTCCTGCTCATAACTAAACCTAATTTCAATTCCGAGAGTTTGGGGAAAGGGATTACCTCTATCTCTATTATTTCTGAGTAGAACCAGGAAAAGTCTCAATTTCACGTTCCCATAGTCTTGCGACATTGATCTTGAATCATAACCCTTACCCTGTGAGCCATGAACACCTTTATATCTGACAACTTCAAAATCATGTTTCTGGCAGAAAACAGATTAAGCTCTAAATGGATGTCTGTGAAGATGAACTGAGATTCTCCTGAGTCTTCTGCAGGCTAACAGTTACTGCATCTGTCTCTAAACTTTTTTTACAATGAGTACACAAGCATATGTGTATAAATATAAGGACATCAAGACCCCAACGCCATCACCGAACCTATTTCGACAGAAGCTTCCTGGATAGCCTACCCTTCCCTGCATGAATATAGCTGCATGACACTTACTGGGGAAGTAAGACATCTCGAATGAGAGCCAGAAGATTGCTGTCAGAGTCAACACCGGCCTCCTCCTTGCCATCCCCAAACTCCTGGTTCACAAGTAGAGATGCGGTTTCTGAGAGCAACTGCAAGCTGAAGAGTCGCCACTCCACTGGGAAAAAAACACAACGCCAAGAATGTGACTCCATGGAAACAGAATGAAAACGGAACGTGTAGCTGATGGAATTCTTGCCGGTGTCATCACACTTACCATTCTGGCTGTGAACCAAGGACACCAAGGGTGGCAGGATATACTCAACAACCTAAAAGAAAGCACGCAGAAGACTCAGTTCCAATCTCCACCAACACAAAACTGGTATCAACCACTACCTACATTTTTCCACAGACAGAATCCCTAATCAAAGGAGTAGAAAAACAGTGGCTAAGTTTATCCTGGATTTAAACTCTCCATGACATTTCATAAACCAGCAAGTTCATTTAACTCTAAAAAAGTCGTCAGGTCAAAATGACATTATGAAAATCAAAACAGCAATTTCTCAAAACCTTCAGCGTGTATGAAAGGAACTTTAGAATATAATGCAAGATCCAGTCGGCACAGATTGGCATGAAGCCATCGAATTAATAAGTATAAGCTGATGATCATACAACAAGTTTAACCTAAACAACAATCAAAATATTGGGGAAAAAAGAGACAGAGTCCCCATGTTTTATCAAACAGATCGAACAACTGTGACAAGTTCGTCCCGGTTACTTTTAGAAATAGACCCCAAAGATGTAAACCCACTATACAAACCGCCCCTGCGAGCTCCTAGCTACATCAGAGCACAATCAAACATGGTGTGAAACTTAACCCCAAAAAACAAGTATTTTCCTCCAAAATACCAATATAGAAAGAATAAATCCCTACTCTAACGATTAAAACTACTGTTTCATTTGATGAACTATTTTAGTGACAATAAACAAAATTCCCATTTTGTGTGCTCCTTCTCTCCATACTGATAAAACAGCAGGAGAATCTGTGCACAGCCAGATGACATCTTGCTGTCCATACCAACAAAACAATGTCCCGCACAGGCAAGAATCTCCATATGTGCTTGGTGGCCATCAGTATTAACATGTTCTATCACCACTTGACATAGGAAATGTATATGCAATAGTGTATCTCGATATTTTTACAAGGACCCTAAGAACCAGCAGTGTTTTGTTTACCCTTTTCCACTAAGTGATGTCAGATCACATCACCCAAAGCACAGATATCGTGCTCCACAAAAGTATTTTGAGAACTCCAAACTTCTAGCTATGTTTAAAGCAAAAACTATGCAAAGGAAAGAAATATATACTGCTATTGACAATACCAACATGATCAACAGCTATCCTAAAGGCTGAAGAGTGTAATATCAGGAGAGGAGTAAGACTGAAACGAATGATCTAAGTGCCCATCTCAAGAAATTCAAAAACAAACATGGCCAGAAAAGAAAGTCTGCCAGACAGAAGAAGAATACAGAAAAATCAACAGCATTTATGACACAGAGTAGGAATGAGGCTTGGCTCCAGCTCACCCTCACTAGAGCATTCTTTCATACACATTCTTTCACATATTTCCCCTAATCACAAAACCCACACCACCACCTCACTGACGCCTTACCCGCTAACCCCAAGGCTTTAGTCATGCTCTGTTGTTCACGCTCCCATCATGTTTAACCATGCCTTTTACTTAAAGAATTCCAAGAACTGGCCTTGGAGACCCAAAACAAACCGTGGAGTGTCCCCCTCAGGAATGAATGACAGCTTTGTGCCATTCGCCAGACCACCAGGTGGTCCATTTCTCAAGATAAACATCGCAACCAGCTGTGCTGACCTGCACACCCGACCCCTCACGTTCTTTGCCCAGCCCAGCCTGCATACCCTACCCTATTTATCAATTCCGGCGCTTTGCCTAATAAAAAATTCCAACCAGCTCCTCAGAGAGGCAGTCAGGGAATTCTCTCTCATGATGCTTCCCTTATGCCCGGGCATGAGCTCCAATGAAGCCTTGTATGGGAAAACTCTTTTGGCCTCGTCAATTTCTATTGCACTGAGAGCCCAAGGACCACGGTCAGTAACAATCATATGTACCTACAACAACCAATTAAATAACTCAAAAAATATCCCATTTACAACAGTAATATCATGATCTTAGCAATAATATATATATTGATATAAATGTATACATGTGCATATTTGTGTGTGTGTGTATGTATATGCATATATTTACAAGCACTATAGTCATTGATGGACTTCTGGATTCTAGACCAATAGGTAAAGAGCTTGGAAATCATCACAACCAACCATATCACAAAGAAAAGGCTGAACAAACTAAAAATCAACAACTTTTCTTAGATACATCAAAGAATTGAAGTCACAGGGAAACCACCATCCCCAAAACCAAGAGGGACGGGCACATCTGGAAAATCACAGCTTACCAGGAGCAGGACCCGCCACCGGAGCCACCAGAACAGCACGTAAAAGTGACTGGCTGACTGCTGGAGACTGAACATGGACTAGCTCAAGAGATTAGAAACTCCTGGAGACTCAGCCTTAGGGGAGCCCCTAAGCATTACCGTCAGGAGCCCCCACCAATACCACTTCTCAGGGTGAACTTGAAAAAATCTCCTGGTACTTCAGTAAAGGAAGAAGAAATTTAACTGTTTTGAAATTTGTCCAGAGCATTGTTTAACAAAGGTCTGGGCTCAAGGGAAACTATTTTACAACAGCCTAACTTAACGGGGTTTTAGCAGAACTAACTCCCCAGGGGCAAGGCAAATATCCAACTCCAGGCCCCTCTAGCCTTCTTGTCTCACCTGCAGTGGGAGGTTGGGGACACTAAGAAGCACTTGTGAAGGTCACAGCCTAGGTACTTACTAAAAGAGTAAGACCTAATCACAGGACTATACAGCACCTCTTCCCCCACCACCTTACCACAACATCAGCATGGGTTCAGTATAACACAGACTTACAACTGACACAGGTGGTATTTAAGACAGAGTTCTTTGGAGGGAAACCCAAAGACAATGGGAGAGAAAACAACTCAGTTACTAGAGGAAATTTTTGTCTCTGAAACCTACAACCACCACAAACAAGGCTAGATTCTGGCCTTTGATAAACATAAAATCTTGCACAAAAGGCCCATTTACCTAAACTCAGTTCACCTGAAACATCGTGCTGGAATGAAATTTTCAAAGTGCTAAGAGAAAAAAGCCACCAACCTAGAATTCTGTATGCAACGAAATTATTCCTCAGAATTGAACGAGAAATGAAGACTTTCTCACAGACAAAAATTGAAGAAACTTTTCACCAATAGACTTGCTTTTTAAGAAATATTTAAAGAAATTCTTCAGAGTGAAGGAAAATTGTAGATCAGGAATACGTATCTACATAAAGAAAACAAGAATGTTAGAGAAGTGAATAAATCAAGGTAAAACATAATCTTTAATAAGAAGACTCAGAGAGGCCAATTCTCTGAAAATTAATCTATAATTCAAACACACACACACAAAAATCTAACAAAGTTTTCAAACCCCTCATATTGACGTTTTAATATATATGGAAAGCAGAGGTCCAAGAAGAACAGAAAACTGCCCAGGTACAGTAGCTCATGCCTAGGAGCCACTTTGGGAGGCTGAGTTGGGCAAATCACTTGAGGTCAGGAGTTCGAGACCAGCCTGGACAACATGATGAAACCTCATCGCTACTAAAAATGAAAAACTTAGCCAGGCATGGTGGCATGCACCTATAATCCCAGCTACTCGGGAGGCTGAGGTGGGAGAATCACTTGAACCTGGGAGGCGGAGATTGCAATGAGCTGAGATTGTGCCACTGCACTCCAGCCTGGGTGACAGAGTGAGACTCTGTTTCAAAAAAAAAATAAAAAATAAAAAAGAGATAACAGAAAACTTTCAAAAAAGCCTGGGAAAAGGATGGCTAACTCTAACAAGTTTCCACATTCACTCTGATGGAAATAAAATGCTGCAAGCATACATTTTTCTCAGTATCACATTACACCTATTTTAAAAGTGACCACATAATTGGAAGAAATCACTCCTCAGCAATTGCATAGCATTTCACAGGTTTAAACAACATTGCTTTTTAAAACTGTACTCCTTTAGAAATGAGTGAAGGAAACAGTGATTTCACAGCCTCTTCAAAGTTCCTATCCAAGATCTCCTCCTGCCGTTATCCAGTGGTATTGATTTAAAGAGATGATGGATTAAGCTGAATTTTACTGGTAGTATCACCTACCTGTTGTCACCTTCTCTGGAGAAAAAGACCGTAAAGGTTTGAATGTTCCCTTTCGCTTCTGCAGGTGGGCGCCAGCTGAGACGGACAAACCGGCTGGAAACCAAGACAGGGACCACATCTCTGGGAGCTGAAGGGAGGACATTGGAGCTTGGGATAGCTAAGGAGAAAGAAGAGGAGGCTATCAGGTGTCGGTGCCATAGGTAAGAATTGGGTAGGAAGGCAGAGCCAACCTATTAGCAAGCATCTCCATGTTATAGTCACGTTGATTCTAAAGGAAAGAAGAAAAGCCTGGTAATGCACACAGTAAATGAAATAAAAGCTATATTCATATTTCTTGAGTTTAACAAGTGTGGCTAATGACATGCACATGATTCCACGGCATGTATGTCCAATTTTGATTACCCAGGGATCTATGACAATAAGGGAAAAAATGACTGCTCAGCCAAGAAAAGGGGAGAGAAATTTGGCAATGTGAATTTTTAACAAGCACTTGAGATCTAGAAAGACCTTACTTTAGACCTGTGGATAATATGATTCAATATTGTAAAATCATTATGCTTCTCATGACTTTAACTGATAATAGAAAATGTTTTTGGTAAGAGACAAATTATTTTAAGTAATTAATATTTCCCTGAATTGTTTCAGAAATGAAGCACAGGTTGAATAAGAATATGGATAAATGAATAAACGCATGTATCTATATTTCAAGTAAAAGATGACATTACAATTCAGAAGATAAACTCAAGATACACTAAATCTAAATCTAAATTTATGGTGACTATTTGTCAAAGATAACCTATTGGCATTTTTAAGAGTTCTAAGAAGAGCTAACAGGGCCATCATCTCTAGGATTTTACAAGGTTGGGGGCAGTTATTTCTGTAGAAATTATGTGATCATAGAGTTTTAATAGACAGTAAGGCCATATGATTCCTGACAAAAAATATCACTTACTATAAAACCTTCTTTATGTATTAAAAAAATTGTAACCAAGTTGATTTTTTTTTTTTTTTTTTTTTTTTGAGATGGAGTCTCACTCTGTCACCCAGGCTGGAGTGCACTGGTGCAATCTTGGCTCACTGAAACCTTCACTTCCAGGTTCAGGCAATTCTTCTGCCTCAACCTCCAAGTAGCTGGGATTCCAGGCACGTGCCACCATGTCTGGCTATTTTTTGTATTTTTAGTAAAGACGGGGTTTTGCCATGTAGGCCAGGCTGTGTTGAACTCCTGACCTCTAGTGATCCACTCACCTCGGTCTCCCAAAGTGCTGGGATTACAAGCATGATCCACTGTGCCTGGCCCCAAGTTGATTCTTTAAAATATTCATTTCATAGTTAAAATATGTTTCATAGTAGAAAAGACACAGCCCAAGTAGGTATGTGTACACTGACATAGAGTTTAATAAAGCACCAATTTGGAAGTCCAACCAATGGAGACCTCGATATTCTACAACGTAGCCACTGACTTACTTGTATTCATAAATGCTTTCAGTAACCAAAAGGTTATCACAAAACCTTATCCCTGTCAGTATATGTCTACATGTCTACACTGTTCTGATAAAAATAATTTTTTTCTGCCCCATCCCCCCAAGTAGCTGGAATTACAGGCACACACCACCACACCTGGCTAATTTTTGTATTTTTGGAAAAGACAGGGTTTCATACCATGTTGGCCAGACTGGTCTTGATCTCCAGACCTCAGGTGATCTGCCTGTCTTGGTCTCCATAAGTGGTGGGATTACTCGTGTGCACCACCTCTCCCAGCCTGTTCTAATGCAGTTTGAAATAGCTCATTTATGTTCTTTAAGAGCACAGAAAATTAAGAGCAGAGATTAAAAGTTGATGAAAGTTAACACAAAATAGAAGCAGTTTTCATGAACTTATCTAGTAGCAAAGAAAATGAAAGATAAATATTCTATAAGAAATACAGATATACAACTGTACCTCACTTCTAGAATTCACTGTATTTAAAGCAGAATTTAATCACTATTAGTCATAGGAACAACTCTGAATTATCTACAGTTAGAAAACTTTCTTTCTAAATATTGGGGGAACTAATAACATGTAAGAGTGGTTTCCTATTAAATACATGCATGCATATTTTGTAATGTGTGTCTGCTTGAGTATGTGTGAATTCATAATTCATCTTTGCTGTGATAGTTCTCTTTTCTTCATGTTTGTTCAAGTTCCCAAGTCTGGGGAACATGTGTTTCATCTTGACAGGTGGTCTCTAGCCACAAATTGTAGGTACCCATTTGCTGATATAAAATCTTCAAACGGGCTTTTGTAGCCCATTGTCCCTAGTCTTTATCATTGTTAGTCTTCATCAAAGTTAGTCTTCATTTTTTCATTCACATCGTATAGGGACTGGCTGAGTCATATTACTGCCATGAGTTAAACTTCTGCTAGCTAGAAAAATTCATCTGGGGAATGGAAATACCCCATTTCCTAATGGTTCCAGAAACATTATCAATTTACAATACTTACTAGCTATACCAAGAAAGAGAGACTTTAAAGAATGGGGGGGCGGGGAAAGTCATTCAAAGTTATTTCTGACTCCATAGATTCTCTGACTATTTCTTTGTAGATAAAATTTCACCTTGCTGTCCTGATGAGTACAGTATTTGAAATAAATGGAAGACTGGCAGTGAGTTAGTCAATCTTTTATAGCAGAGTGGTGAGGGAGGGGAAAAGATTGATGCCTCAAGATGGAGTGTCTCTCTCAAAAATATGGGTGATATTAAGCTTCTTGACAAAAACCTTTACTTCCACACATCACAGGCAGCTGAGACTAACACACTGGAGTGAATTTATTTTTTCCCTTTCCCCCAGCTTGCTTCTCCTCCTGGGCGATATTCATGTTGTCCTCTCAACTGTGCAGTCCAGAAGCCCAAAGCCCATCCCCTATTCCTGACTCTCCTTCACTCACTGCATGCAAGGGTTCCCTGCTCCTGAACATCTCATAAATCTACCCACACTATTGCATCTCTGCTGCCACGCTTACATCAGCAGCATCATACTCTCTCACCGGAATTACCACAAGTGTCTCCCAGCTCCTCCGCCTTCCTTCTTTTTTTTTTTTTTTTTGAGACAGAGTCTCATTCTGTTCCCCAGGCTGGAGTACAGTGGGGCAATCTCAGCTCACCGCAAACTCTGCCTACCGGATTGAAGCAATTCTCTGCCTCAGCCTCTCCAGTAGCTGGGATTATAAGTGCCTACCACCATGCTCAGCTAATTTTTTGTATTTTTAGTAGAGACGGGGTTTCACCATGTTGGCCAGACTGGTCTTGAACTCCTGACCTCGTGATCCGGCCTCCTCAGCCTCCAAAGTGCTGGGATTACAGGCATGAGCCACTGTGCCCAGCCTCCTTTGCTTTCCTTAAACTCACCTTCCTCAAATATATTCTCTGTGCAGCATCCAGAATGAGCTTATAAAAGTAACAAATCTGGTCATGTCACTCTACTGCTTATTTTTCCTCCACACATCCTCTTCGGGGCAAGCTCCAAAATTCTTGATTAGCTTGCTGGCCTGACTCTTGCTGATGGTGGGTCTTGGGTGGATTTCTCCATAAACAAGGCTTCAGAAAAGGATTTTTGCACAAGTACTACATTTGGGAGATGATCCCAGAAACAGCAGCAGGGAGTCGAAGTGAGACAGGGTAGGGAGGGACCTATCTGAAGAGTAAGTTAACTATATGGTTATCTCTGTGGGAAACTAAAGGGCAATCCCATCGGGGACTCTGGGAATCCTTACAGGACATGCCTTAGAGTTATCCATCCCTCTGGGTAGCAGAGAGGGGTATTTATCTTGCTACCACTTCTCCATCACTTGTTGAGAGTGATTCCGGGGGCTTTGCCTTTTTTGAACAATGGCCTAGTGTGTTCCCATAACAAGACAGAAAATATCTTTGGGCAGCGGCTTGCAGAGGTCCACAGTAAGCACCATTCGGCAGCTCTACTCACTCAACAAATATTCCAACAGCTCATATCACCCGTCCTCCTTGTCTAAGCGCAGAGGAGAGAGTGGGAACAGCAGAGGAAGCCATTGTTCTCATGGTGCGTATGTGGAAGCTCCTTGGATTCTTTATGCTTCTGCATTAAGCACGTTCTCCTCACGCTGAGCCGCATGCCATTCTCTAGGGCTTTCACAGAAGCAGATCCCACACCTTAACAAGCCCCTCACACTCATGTGTCTAACTCCTGCTTTTCCCTCTTGGTTTAGTTGAGGTGTTGTTTCCCCTAGAAAGACTGACTGAAAGTATTTGGAAAATATATAAAAGACAAGGAACTCATAATATAAAAAAGAATGTTTTAAAGTCTATAAAATAATAATCTTATTGAAAAGTGGGTTTCCACTTGACAAATAATGCAAGAAATACACATTAAAATAAAGCCTGAAAAATTTTATCAGAGGCCACTTTAAAGAAGGTGAGTATCTCACATCAGCCAGGATGTGGTGCTCTCACAGGCTCTCAGCTGAAGTGTGTGTGAGCACTACATGTTTAGAAGCAAATGTGGCAAAGTCCTTTTAAAAAACTTCATAGCGTTAGGCCAAACATTCTCATGTCTATAAAATGTTTAAAAAATAGCAAATGCCTCCTTCATCAGTACATCAATCTGAAATCACAGATAGCACATTTACTCAAAATGTAACACCTCTATAACCTATCGGTTTTTTAAAAGTGGGATCCTTATTAGATTTTTTAGAAAAAATGTTATAAACATATAATTAATGATAACTTGGTAAAAGCTTTTTGGAATTTTCAAGAAGTTAGACAAATAAGTTTTATACAAACAAGAAAAAGTTTTCAAATCTTTTTCCTCCAAGAGGACCTCATGCCTATTTGATGTCAACATCACAAACCAGTTGGCATCTTCACCCACCCAGGGAGCGCCAGGGAGGAGGGCAAGGGACAATGGCAAGTGGGTAGAGGCTCCTCCCTCTCTTCTCTTCAGGCTTCAAGGAATGTCTCCCCACAGAGCTGGTCTAGACTCGGATGGCACAAAATTCAGAATAGAATTAATCACGGACTCTTTACCTCAATTTAAATTGGCGCTATGTTAAAGGGGAGGAACACAGTTTTAACAAAGGAATGGCTTCTTCTCTTATAAAGGGGAATTAATTTTGCTCTTACTAATCCTCCATGCTTTCTCTCAACAGTAACTTGCCTTCAAATAAGGTCTCAATAAAGAACCAATCAGGACTTCTTTTCTTTGCTCCTGGAGGCCTAATCTCCAGCCTGGCCCTAATCTCTCTGGCCCATTACTGTTGCCATAGCTACAGCTTCTTTATCTGTTGTTATGGAGAAGAGGAGGCGAATTTGCCACACTATAATGACATAGCTTTTTTTTTCCTTTAAGGCCACCTTTAAAAATTTTTTAATAATAGCCAAATCCAAAAAAGGGTGATAATTTTTATAGATAATGAAAAGCCACAGATATATAGCTTGGAAGCCAAAAAATAATAATAACAACATTTTGATTAGGTACCCTGCAATAGTCTTGGTAACGATGATGCTATTTGATTAATTTTTTAAATAAAGCTTCAATTTTTCTAGATACCAAAGACTATTCTGTCACATTTTATTATACAGTGCTTATGAACATGAATTTTTATCTGAGCTTATTAATAGTTCACTACCTTCATTCCCTATGAGGTATATGAAAGAGGTATTCATAAAAACAAAAATATTTAATTTACATTAAACCTCAAACAAGCCAACAGACCTATTTTCTTGTTTTGTTCCTCATTCTACTCACTGAAATATTATAAATGTGGCCACCAAATCAACTAGCTGCTTTATTAGCTGCATCTCCTTTATTAGTTTGCAACTTCAACTACTTAATAAAAATAATATGTAAATAGATATTGTCAGTGAAATAATAGAAACAATTTTCCTAAGAGCAAACAACTATCATGTCTCCTTTTGATTTTTATTTCTTGTTGTTCCCTTGACACTAAACTCTAGCTTTTTATTATCTAAATGAAGATATGGATAAACCTAAATTAAGTTTTTATAGTTCATAAAGTTATTGGACAAAATCATCAAAAAAGAAGCATGGGTGTGTATAATTAAAACCTACAATGAATCATGTTTTTTCTAAAATGTTACATTATTTTCAAAGTTAAAAGAATTATGACTTGTGGTAGTGGATTAAAAACTTCATAAAAACTACAAAATGTAGGTTTTATAAAATAGTTATTTGAAACCATTTTTTATCTTAAGTTAATATAAAAGTTAATGTACTCCATAAAATCTCATTAAATAATAATCGTTTATTCATTTGTTGTTTAACTGCCAGATAACATTGTATGCTTTTATCCTGTACAACATATTACCTTGAGGCATATATACATTGTGAAATGGTAAAACCTAGTTAACTAACAATGCATTACCTCACATACATAAAATAATGTATTGGGTAGGTACATTTTAGATAAAATTGAGTCATGAATATTGATGGAATATCTATCGTGTTCCTACCGTTATGCTTGAAGCTGAGAATCATTTATTTTTAAGCCCTCAGTTTAGACCTCAGAGAACTGGAAATTTAATTGGAGGATTTAAGGTATACCCACATAACATGATTGATAAGTTAGAGACAGTCACTTGTTTACAAATGAGTTTCATTCTAAAGTTTGGGTAGAAAAAGTTATTTAGACATTAGAACACAACATCTCACTGAATGATTTCCATTCTGTTTCCAGATACTTATTTAATTTGTACTACTGATTAACTGTCATAGTAATAGTGTTATGAAATGGAATCATACCTCGTATGTACTCTTTGATAAAATGAATTTATATATCCAATTATTAATCCATTCAATGGTAATTGAAGGCATACTGAGTGCAAGGCAATGAGTGAGAAGCTGTTCAGTCTATTTCCAGTTCCCAGAGAGAAAACCAGCTTGATCATTCCCCCTACTCAGCTTGGCTTCACCCTCCAGGATGCATTTGCTACCACCTCCAACATTACTCCTTCCAGAGCAGGTAGACTTTCTCAGTTGTCTTCAGCATGGGGCCTGAAGGATCTAAACCTGGAAGATACAGCTGAGGGTCTCCAAGGGTGGGGAGCTCGGCTTGAGGAGTCTGCAAAGGCTTTAGTTTCAGAACAGCCTCCTTACTACCTCTCAGTTCTCCATGCTGAACTTGCTCAATTCCATGAAGACCTCATGCTTTCACCTCTGCTACTTTTGTGTGCTGCAAACTGAGATGAAATGCCTTCCTCCAATTGCTTTCCTGCTCTGACATGGGGACCTCTTTCAGGTTTCAGTTAGTGTCACCTCACTGATCTCCAGCCTGGCTTAGGCTCCTCTATGTGGGAGTTCACAAAACCAGGATAAGAGGAACACTCGTGTCAGGGCACTTCTCTGTACTCTCAAGGATCTGGTTATTTTTGTTGTTGTTGTTAACCTATTACAAATTGTATGGTCTGTTAAAGAAGAAGCTAAGTCTAAACTGCTTATCACTTTAATCCCCGTCACTATCACAGTGTATGTTAGCCATATCATAGGTATACATTAAATTATTGCCGGGTCCAGCTCAATGGAAGGCTTTGCACATTGGTGAGATTATGTTAAGACTTTCACTAGAAAACTCCTTTTCAGAACTCTGTAAAATGTTTGCTTGAGAATACCTACTGGGAGAAGACTAAGCATTACTGCAAACTAGTTATGTTCATCGTCATTAATTTGCAGATATATTGCAAAGTAGAATGAAAAACCAAGCTCAGAGGAAGGTTCCAAGGAATGGCAAATTTGGGGTGAGAGCATTTTATTTTGAACCAAATGGAAAAGGGGAAGTATATTACAACCTGCTTTGTCACAGCTTGTCAGTCTTCATCCTCAGAGGAAGCTCTGGTGGCAAGCTATCTACATTGTGCCAAACAATGTGGGTGCGTTCATATAAGGATGGTTCCTAAGGGAAATAATGCTTTCATTAAGAAGCAAAAAGCTTGAGAATTTGGTTTGGGCTGACCTTGTGTCCAGAAGGGGACCTCGGGGTCTGTTCTAGAAAGTGTGATCCTTATCCCAAGATTATACATCGAAGAGTATGGCCAAATAAAAGTTGTATGCTAAAAAGGGTTTCCGGTGGCCACACAAAGAGATGAACTGAGAAACAAGTTCTAGGAAGTATTTTCATATCAGCAGCAATAACTATAGCTCTCAGACTTTGAGCTCTTTTTAGACAAAAGGAGGAGAAAAATATTATCTGATAAATTGGCCTACCAATATATGTATAACTAAAGGTTTTATGATCAGATCTGTACATTGTAGGTATGTAAAAGCATATATCATATGCTTTTAATAATTTATTTCTAAATTGCTTACTTAGGAAAGTGCCTTTTAAAGAATTTATCCAAAATGCAGCAAGGACCACAGGCAGCTTGACAACGTGGCTAGGACATCATGTATGCAAATAAATAGATTCGACTAGCAAACTGCAATTAAACGGTATAGTCCCTGCTCCCTACTCTTAAACTCTGTGACTGTGTCATTTGGAAAGTTATTTAGCCTCTCTGGTCCTTAATTTCCACATTAAAGACTGATATAAAATATTTAGTGTACAGAGTTAAGTAATAATGAGAAATGGAATCTAAGGGCTACTTATCATACCTAGCATATGATTTATATTCAATAAGTGGCTGTTATTATTATTAGTCTATCTTTAGATCTTGGGAGCAGATAGCCTATTTCTGCTGGTCCAGTTTCTTGATGGCTGGCTAGAGATGTAGGAACTCTCACTGAAAGGCATTGGGAAGTTTTGAGCCAAGTCTGGTAGATCAAGTAGGTTGAGAACAAACATGCTTCTTCTGTGGAAGGAAAGTACATGGTCACTTCAATATCCTTTTCTACTTAACTTTTCAGGTTGCAGAGAAACATGCGTCACTATTTTTCTTTTTAAAAAATTTTATCATTCCATATTTCTGCCCCTATGAGAGTTTGCTTCATTTCAGGTTTCTTTCCTCTCTTTGTATTTTCTTACTAATCATTGCACCCTTTCCATCTGTCACTATTTCAAGGCTTTGTGTGGCCACCTTTAATCATCTTTCTCATCAATGTCTCTTCCTGGCATCTTTCCCCAACTATATGAGAGTTATGCTTCTACCCAATTGCAGCTTGCTTTATTTCTCCCCTTTCCCTTGAGTTTATGTCATTGAATTCCTAGTCATTGTTTATCCATTCTCCATGCCCAGGGACCCCAAACGTGCCATTTCAATCATTCCCTTGTCACCAGAGCTTTCTCTGGGGATAAAGACTGACAGGCTGTGACAGCTCCCCTCCCACCCCTCATGTGCATCACCATCCCTTCCCTCATCCCAGCCATATGGTGCTTTGTCCCAGGCTGGCAGGCAATCCTCTCCTCTGCCGGTGAAGAACATCTAAAGAACAAACACATGCGTTGCTGATATAGATCAGTAAGTCAGGCTTTAAGAAGCAGTGCTTTTTCCCTGCAATTTCCTTTGGTGATGAGACACTACTAAAGTAAAATAGCTGGCAACTTGTGTTGTTAAGGAAAAAATAAATAACTGAATCAATGCTAGGATGTTTAACTTTGTATGTGTGTGTCAAACAACTAAATGTTTCCAGTAAGAAATTCAAGTAAAGATACATTGAAGATAATACAACTTAAGTAAGAAGAACCAAAGGTTTAAGCTACTCTCTTTAGTAATGTAGGTTATCTTAAGAGCTGCTTTTACTATTTTGGGATACTAGGCAACTCATTAAAATGGCTCCACTCATACTTGATGGCTCAATAAGTTAATATGGCAAACTTCCAACTCTCCTTATAGGACTTACAATAAATTTTAAAATAATTTACTTAAGGATATGGTGTCAAGATAGCCATGAAAATGCTCATTTCTAAGATATGCTCATTTCAATCTAAAAAAAAATTATCTGAGAATCAGAGTTGCAGCATGACAGGTTGGCTAAACACTATGTTTCAGACAGACAGGATAAAAACAGGCATGTGAGGTGGCACCACAGGGCAAGAAAGTACTGGCTGTGTATGGCACGGAGGTTATGTGCAGTGCACTTGGCCCTAACCCCTTGCTAACCGTCCCTAAATTTTATAGCCACCAAATCAAAGTAAAGGGGAATAAAGATGAAGCAAATAAAAGAGGGTATAAAACTAAGAAAAATTATTGCTTATTCCAAATAAGTTTATAGAAGTAGAGTATTACACCAGTGTTATGAAGTCACTGCAAAGCAAGAGGGGGCACAATATGTATACAAAGCATGCTTCCTTACATTCCTTTTTGTTTTTAGGTTTGACCACCCAGGACTCTATATTTCTAAGAGAGAGAAAGCAAAAGACCCTGACTACTTCTATTCTAGTCCTCATTCTGAGAAGCAGGACGGTGAGCATGTAGTACTTGCAACCACAGCTGAGTCATCACTCATGTAGCTCATTCTTTTTCTTTCTTAATGTATTCCTATGAAGAAAATGACAGCTAAGCTATCTAATATAGAAGAGGCATATTGACCTGAACCTAGTACTTACACTTTAAATCTATAAAGTAGGAAAAATAAAAACAATAACCTCCAGAGATGATTAATAAAACACATTTATAATCACAAATTATGTCTGTGCATCAAAGCCAGTATTGCTCCAGTCACTCTAAAAAGAATGATGTTAATTCCTCCAGAAAAGATGGGTCTCTGAAAATGTCTTGTTTAATTTTAAACAATCATTAAATGTATTAGTTACCTAAAGACCCATATTGATTTGAATTATGGTTGATCAATTTATCTATTAATTCAAAATATAACACAGCATATGTGGAATACTAAAATGTAGGATACAGATGTTCATCTACCATAACAAATGTATTTAATTCCTTGTTGCTATTGTAGCTGAGGTAAAGTATATGTTTGGCAGGTATTTACATGTTCACTTATTCTCGTGAAGATATAAGAGTTATGTATGATCAATGACTTTTTTTTTCTTGAATAAAGTAAAAGGAATTCTAGAATTGGCTTTGTAGATAAGCCTTGCTATGAGTTGAGTGTTTTTGTCCCCTCTATGCTTCTGGTTGAAATTTAATCCCCAATGTAACAGTATTAGGAGGTATAAAGCCTTTGGGAGGCAATTGAGTCTTCAGGGCCCTGACCTCACAAACGGGATTCGTTGCTCTTGTAAAAGGGTTTGATAGAAAGTTTGCCCTTGTTTTTGCCCCCTTTATTCCTTCTGTTATGTGAGGACACCAACTTCCTGCCCCGTGGAGGATGTAGCCACAAGGTGTCATCCTGGAAGCAGACAGCAGCCCTCACCAGACAACCACAGCTGCTGGTGCCTTGATCTTGTGCTCCCAGCCTCCCAAACTGTGAGAAATAAATTTCTGTTCTTCATAAATCACCCAGTCTGTAGTATTTATTTTATTTTTATTTTTTGGAGACAGAGTCTTGTTCCGTCACCCAGGCTGGAGTGCAGTGGTGCGATCTTGGCTCATTGCAACCTCTGCCTCCCGGTTCAAGACTCAGGCTCCCAAGGATCTGGGATTACAGGTGTGCACCACCATGCCCAGCTAATTTTTGTATTTTTAGTAGAGATAATGTTTCATTATGTTGACCGGGCTGCTCAAACTCCTGGTCTCAAGTAACCCATCCACCTTGCCCTCCCAAAGTGCCTGGATTACAGCCGTGAGCCACTGTGCCTGGCCCAGTCTGTGGTATTTTGTTATAGCAGCACAGGGAATATACTGTCTTCCAGTTAGCAACTAGTTAAATACCTTCTAGATGCAGATATTTAAAGTCACTGCTAAGGCTCTATCATGCTATGAAGCAAAAATAGCTTCCATCTCTTCGTTTTCCTTCTCTTTTTCTATTTATTTCTTTCTCCCTTCCTACCCCTTGTTTTTTCTTTGAAAACAATCCATCCGAATTTGGGACAGAATTTGGAACTCAATGACAGATTCACTACCCAGTTCCAAAAGTAATAGGTGCATCTTAGTCCACTTGGGCTGCTATAAATAAATATCCTAGACTGGGTAATTTATAAACGACAGAAATATATTTCTCATAGTTCTGGAGGCTAGGGAGTCCAAGATCAAAGCACTATCAGACTTGGTGTCTGGTAAAGGCTTCATAGATGACACCCATTGCTGTGTCCTCATAAGGTAGAAGGGGCAAAACAGTACCTAAACCTCTTTTGGAAGATTAATCTCATTCATAAAAGCGAAGCCCTCACAGCTTAATCATGGCCCAGAAGGCCCCATCTCTTAATACCACCACAATGGGAATTAAGTTTCAACATTAATTTTAGAGGGACACAGACATTCAGACCACATAGAAAACTGCTTGTAAAGACAGCATAATAAAGAAAAAGTTGAGAATTAGAAGATAAAAACAATAAAATTTGATATGACCTTATTATAAATTATTCTGTTCCTCAATTTCTTCCAAACTTAAAACATTGTAAAAACATCCCTGTTCTCTGGCATGACCATCAAGACACAAACACAGTGGTTGATGCCCATAAAGTACCTTGAGTGCAGGTAAATATAGTCTCAAAATGTAAAGGAAAACAAGTAAACAAGTGGCACCAGCCCGTCTTGACTGTTTCGCCACCTTATTATATATTGGAAATGCAGAGGTGAATATATGTTTGCTATTTGATATGGTTTTGTGGGAGCTACAATTCAATCTCATCTTGAATTGTAGCTCCCCCAATTCCCATGTGTTGTGGGAGGGACCTGCTGGGAGGCAACCAAATCTTGGGGGCAGGTCTTTCCCATGCTGTTCTTGTGACAGTGAATAAGTCTCATGAGATCTGAGGGTTTTATAAAGGTGAGTTCCTCGGCACAAGCTGTCTTGCCTGCCGCCATGTAAGATGTCCCTTCCTCTTCCGTCATGACGGTCAAGCCTCCCCAGCCATGTGGAACTGTGAGTCAATTAAACCTCTTTTCTTTACAAATCACCCAGTCTTAGGTATGTCTTTATTAGCAGCATTAGAGCAGACTAATACATTATTGAAATGGGAAGGCAGTTCTAAGAATAGGAAAAAACCAGAACCCATGAAAAGAAACATTGATAAATATGACTATATTGAAACAAAACTTCTACATGAGGAAACATAATAGGTGAGATGGAAATGTGAATGACAATCTGAGACATTTTCCATATTATTAAAAGCATTAACATTCCTAATATGCAGAGCTGTTACATTTCAAACTATTCGAAGAAAAAAAGATGGTAAGTAAGCCAGAGTCAGAAAACATGATAATAGAAAGGGTCAGTATACACACCTTTCATTTCAGTATCTTTGAATGTTCTATTGTAATGTCATCCTCCAAGTAATTATTAATTCCACCAAAGAGAATTATTTCACTGTAATAAATGTCAACATAAGAATATAAAATAATGTGGCTTTCACCTTCAAAGTGTGAAAATTTGTTAAGCTTCAAATGGGAAGGAAATAATCACTCTCATACCTTTGGCTATTTAAAGCAAAAAATAAATTATATAATATATTCATAAGTAAATATTTTGACAGAAGGAAAAAATTACCTGTATAGAGTTCAGAACTTGATGCCACACTTCCTGAAACATTTCAGAATTACTAACTATAACATGTAGTTTGCAATTCTGCAGCTACTGTGCAATAAGCATGAAGGTAGGGTTACAAAACCTAACTCACTCTGGTCTCTGGTTTCCTGCTCTAGGGTCTGAACACAAACCATAAAATGATATTTAAAGAAATTCTCTAAGGGATGACTAGAAAATAAGTCAAAACAACAATAACAACAACAACAAAAACCAAGATGAATCAGAGGTGACTTCACTTCAGTCTGCTGCCTAGATATGTCATGAGCCAAACATGTAAACTATCTGTTCTGTGGTCTAATTATTTTCAGTAGAGGTAAGGGATAGGAAACCTGGAGATTGCAGGAGTTTTATTCTTAAACTGTTTCTGGGCAATCAACCTGTATTCTCAAAAGGAGGAGGCACTGCTATACAGCTGTTAGCACACTGGCTATACTGCCTTCTATAACTGCTAGAGTTGTATCATATAATTAACAGAGAATGTGGTACAAGCATGTTAGACCTTAGTCATAAAGTTGATTGCAGCCATTAAAAAGAGAGGTGGGGAGGCTGGGCAGTGGGCTAGAATGAGATACATGCTTCCAAAGAAAAGAGTAATGAGATGAAAAATATTAATTTCAGAGTAAAACCCTGGCCAACTCAGCCACCACTTAGTAAGTGGTAAAAGTTATTGTCCTTAGGGATGGCATGTGGCTGCCATGTATCCTTGATATTACATGGCAAGGAGTACACTTCTGCTTTGTGGTATTTTTTCCAAAAAGAATACCAATCTGGATAAATCCAGATTGGGATACCTGACCAATACACTTCAAGACAGTCAAGGTCAAGAAAAACAGGGAAAGATAGAAGCTGTTATAGAAAAAGGAGACTGGGAAGACATGGCAACTAAATGCAAGGAGGTTCCCTGGATTGGAGTCTGAGACAGAGAAATGATATTAATGGAAAACCTAATGAAATCCAAGTAAAGACTGAAGTGTAGTTCACAGTAATATGGCAATGTCGGTTTCTTAGTTGTGACAAATACACACAGTCATGTGAGATGTTAACAGTAGGAAAACTGGATGAAGGGTATATAGGTGCTCTGCTGTATTTTTACAGTTTTCATGTAAATGTAAAATTATTCCACAATATATAAAAATGTATATTTTAAAGAGGAGTAGGGACTATTGCTTAAATTATAGTTGAAGATCAACCCTAATGTGATTAGCACTAGTTTTGTCAAAAAACATAGAATAGACTTTATTAAGACATATAATAAAAGGATGTTTATCTATTAGGAGTACATCATTTGTTTCTGAGTAAAGAACTTAAAAAAGAAAAAGGAACAAAGACAGTGTTAAGTTTTAGGATTCTTACTGTGTTTGTAGCTAACATCTATCAGCCAGTATGAAAGGATTAATTCTAAAGGTTGGAAAAGAATGTGCACCACTCTACTTCCAAACACTGTCCCAAGAGAAAAAGCGTTCAGACTGCAGCCATCAATCTGAGAAGTGTCATCCACCAGAGCATTTATGATTCATGCTGATGCTTTTGTATCACCTGGCATCAGTCAGGCTATGTGTCTACTTTATATTTCATCCTAGGGAGTAATGCACTGGATTTCAGCTAAATTCCTGTGTCATTCCATTTTTCAACTTAGGTAGCAGATAATAGCTAATTAATACAATTAAAGGTGGCAGGGTGGGAAGACAGTTGTGCTACAGTGGGCACAATGAATTCCCAGAGGGCATGAACTTAGCAAATCACAGGCTTGTACTCAGGGAGGACCTATAGAAAGGAGTTCAACATGTTGGACATGGTTTTTTTTTTTTTTAGAGCATATGGACATACAACAGGTAGCTTGGTGCTCAGTGTGCTTCCCTGAGAAAGACTGGTCTCAGTATCAAGGAAGACAAGAAAATGAAAAGTAATCATAACCAGGGCAATACAATTCAAAATTGTGGGTGGGAATCTTCCTTTTTGTAAATACACAACTATGGAGAGGAGAGAGGCAAGAAGTGAGGAGCAGAACAATGTACCACAAGAAATCTACAAAACAAAGCATAAAAATTACTGAAGATGACTGCAGTAATGGAGTAATGACTCCAACAACTCTGATGAAAGGAGTGCATCACCAAAAGAATCCACAAAATCCAGACAGATGAAATAGTGTTGCCCA
This sequence comes from Cacajao melanocephalus, assembly GCA_963573385.1. Lineage (NCBI taxonomy): Eukaryota > Metazoa > Chordata > Mammalia > Primates > Pitheciidae > Cacajao > Cacajao melanocephalus. The sequence continues at coordinate 132,173 of CAUYLG010047964.1, read as the reverse complement.
AATCTTACACATCATAGTTCACTCCTCATGCTAGTCCAGGGTAAAATTATCACAGATCACAAAAACCTAGGAAGAACTTCCAGATAATTTATTGTGTCCTCTTTGGCAACTTAGGATTCTGGCTAGTCTGTGAAACCAATTTTCTTTAGCAATTTCAACATTTTTCCCTTCCTGAACTTTTTCCTATCTTTGACTATTAACGGTTATGATAAATACTTTTAAATTTCACTTCACATATACTCTGGTCCACCCTTTGTTTCACATGTTTTGGCTCAGAAACATAGCCCAATTTATTTTGGAGGATATCCACTCATACACAGTTGTTCTTTTACTTTCCCATTCTCTATATTTAAATCATTTCACTATACTTTAGCCCTTTAACAGGAAGTAGGTCACTAGGTACTTCCATCATCATTTGTCTGAATAATAATCATGAAGAAAGCTCTAGTTATAAACTCAATAAGCAAGGATTATGGTAGATTTTTCTCTGATGGACTTTTTTTAACCAGGATTCATGCTTAATAAACATTTGACTGACTCTCATGATATCAACTGCAAAATTTAGGGATGTGTACTGAAATTCTCATAACTTATCTTAATGACTTATTGGGGAACTTCCTGCACCATTTTCTCACTGACTTTATTATCTGAATTTATTTATAACTCATCCTAAAACAAACTCTTCTAAAGTTTGTGAAGATCCTTGGGGTGAAGGATACTACAATTTTTTGAATAAATCAATAGCCACCTATCATGTCCTTTTTGGTTTTATATATTTTGATGAAATTCCTCTCTCGGGCTTGGCTTTCCAATCTTTAAACAATCATCCAAACCTCCTACATTACCACACACTGACATTTTCTTTCTCCTTTTCCATCAGCATATATTAATCTTTATACAAAAATCAATTTTTCTCTCTTGATTACTAGTTTCCCTTCCTGAATGTGTCTACCTCTGCATCTTTCTGTGTGTGAAATTGAATGACCTACAGTGAAAAAATATAAACATGACAATGTTTTATTTAAATGATAAGGATATGAAAACAAACCACCAAATCCTTTGTACTAACCCCAGTGTATAATCTCTGTGCAGACTCTAGTATATTTGGGGGCATATTTAAGACAAAGACACCTTCAATATTCTCCCTACTCCATTCTTTATTGTGCTCCCAATTTTCTCTCATAAAAATTCTACCCATACGGAAACATCATCCTAAAATATGGCAAGATAATTTCTGTGAAAGAATTCATTTTCACCTCTACCAAATTAATCTGAGTTGAGACTGAGCCATGCAGATAAAAGCTTGTTTAATTTGGGGTTTAACATATGTTTTTCTAATATATATTTTAAAACTGAGCAAATCTGTTTCATCCAGACTGAAATAGTTTTATTTGTAGAAACCTTCTTTGAAGGATATGAAAAGAATAAAAAATCATAAAACATTTTATTCATCTGAATCATGGGTTGTCTTAAGCTAAAAGCTCCCTTAAAACAAGGTACATATGTAACTCATACATCTGTTCATTTATCTATCTATTCATCTGATTGCATCTTCATGCAAAATATCTTTTTGAATATTTTTCACGTATCAGGCACCATTCCAGGTGATGGGGACTCAGTAAGCAAGATAAATACCATCTACCTTTTTGGAGCTCACATTCTTTATTTGTATCCTCCTTGGTGACTGATTGAATATGGCAAACAGAGTAGAGGCACTAGTGATCATGGTGGGAGGAAATGGGCCTTTTGTGATGTGTTTCTGACTTAGAGGATAAAGAGAAGTCACACAGGAGAAGGAGAGGTGGCATGGCACAGTGGTTAAGCATAGATTCCAGAGCCAAACTGCCTCTACCACATATTAGGTATGTGTCCTCATACAGGCTGCCTCACTTCTCAGTGCCTCAGTTTCCTCACCTATAAAATGTGGGTGACAATAGCAGAAGCTAACTCCTAAGCTTGAGGGTCAACCTAGTTAAAATTTGTAAAAGACTTACAGAATGCCTGACTCACAGGAGGCGCACAATAAGCTTTTATTAAATAAAATAGATGTGCAAGATAAAAGGAACAACAAAAACAACAAAGAAAAAACCCAAGCAAACAAACAGCTAGAAATTAGATCAAGAGATGGTAACTACTAATTCCAGTTTTACCAGGGCATGACATTGGACAAACACTTTATCCTTCATTTGCCCCTATTTCCTCATTTTAAAGACAAATACCACAACATAAACCACCATTTCCTTTTTCCCTAAGGTAGGAATGAAGCCCAGTGATTTTCTAATCCCAGTAGAAAGCTGCATAATTTTAAATAGAATATTCTGCTGCTTTTGCACCATAAACACTGAGTGGGTTTTACTGCAATTTTGCATTATGAGAGGCTTTGGGTAGTGCAGAAGTACACCCAATGTCACCAATACAAGGGCAGAGAATGTCTGCGAACTTGAGCTCTTGGATGCTATGATAGTGTATATGGTATGTACGAACACAGAGAATATTAAAAACAATTTCCATTGACACCATCTGCAACTGCCTTTCTGGTATTTGAAAGTGAATCTTAAGTGCTGAGTGTTGTCTAATTGTTAGGAGAAAAACGCATTGATTAAAAAAGACCTAAGATTTTTAAAAGCAGTATTTCTCAAGTTGAAATTATTGATGCATTTACAGTATTTGGTAACTTATCATAGTTGCAGCTTTATTCTGCTGTAAACCCAAGGGTATATTGTTAGTGCCTGTCATATTGTTTGAAATATTCACCGATTCAATGACAACATTGTCAATTCTCTTCAGTCTGCAAGTAGAGAGTCACCTGTTATTTTGAAAATCGAAACAACATGTATTTTGTACATGATAAAATTAAGAAAGCTACTACTGTATAAATCACAGATGCTAATTTGCTGGCATAAATGTAGAATGATATATTGTACAATCCTGGCAATTATGTCAGAAATCATCCTAGAGAAATTCATTAACACCTTTTCTTCAGAAAAAAGAAGTAAGCTGACATCTGTAACTAATATTATGATCTATGTTATTTTATATTATGTTTTTGACTTTATGAATAGTAGGCAACCATAAGATAATTTGAATAGCTAATTATTAAAATACTCAGGTTTTTTAATGCAGTCACTGTTCAAGAACGTGGATTTATTTTGCAAATTACAGGTCTTATTTTACTGGTGAGGAAGATGGAAATTGACAGTGTTAGAGAGGCACATTAACTCCTTCATGGCCTGGTGCACTATGTAGAGACATGCCTGACTACACAATAGGTAGGGTCCTGAGAGATTTTATAAAAACTAAACCAATATAAATTACACCAAATTTTAAAAGTACTACTGTCTGGGTAAATGGCTCATGCTTATAATATCAACACTTTGGGAGGCTGAGGTGGACTGATCACTTGAGCCCAGGAGTTCAAGACCACCTTGGGCACCATGGCAAAATCCTGTCTCTACAAAAAATAATAAAAAACAAAAGTTAGCCAGGCATGGTGACATGCACCAGCAGTCCCAGCTACTTGGGAGGCTGAGGTGGGAGGATTGTTTGACCCCAGGAGGTAGAAATTGCAGTGAATCATGATCATGCCACTGTACTACATTCTAAGTGACAGAGTGAGACCTTGTCTTAAAAAAAAGTGCTATTCCTCCTGCTTATTTAAAATTGAATGACATTCTGCTAAAATTATTCTTAAATATATGTTTATAAATTTACTTAAAGATATTTCTTTGTTAAATATATTATTAGACAATTACTTATTTCCAGGGTCCTGTATAAAACAACTGTGATGGACATGCACTAAAGTGTCCCAAGCCATCTAAGGTGACTGCACTTCCTGAGTGTAGTTGGACTTCTAGTCAATACAATATAGCAAAATTTATAAGACAGTTACTCTCTTGGTAAGATTATATTATATGGCAAAGGTGGGTACTCTCATGATTAAATAACATCTTATAAAGCTGTGTCTTAGCAGACTGAAAGAAGAGCTGCTGCTGATCCCAAAGAAGTGAGCTTTCACATTGAGAACTTCCTATGGAGGATGCCACGTGGCTGGGAACTCTGAGTGGCCTTGAAGATCTGAGGATAGTCATCAGTATCAGTCAGCAAGGACATGGGGAACTTAGACCTATGGCCACATGCAGAAGAATTCTGCCAAAAATCTGAGAGGTTGGAAGTGAATCATTCCTCATTTAAGCCTCTGATGAGACCTCAACTTTGGCCACCAGCTGGGGAGACCTCAAACTCAGCAAAGCTGTGCTTGGAGTCCTGACCCATGGAAACTGTGAAATAATAAATGTGTGTTATGTTAAATTGCTAAGTTTGTGGTAATTTATTATATAGCTATAGAAAATGAATGTATCCATCTAACATGTAGGCCAATATGAGAAATTTTCAAAAGGTCAGTTATTGCTCTCCTTTTCCTAGGTAAGTAGATATTATCAAGCTCATTAGAAAAAAACTCAAGTGTCTCCAAAACGCCCCTTTAGGGCCTGGACATTCAATCCATATCGTGGATATGATCACTTCCATTCCCTCTAAGAGTATATTCTGAGAAATATGAGGTTTCTACCATATATAGAAATGATTTAATATTATTAGAAACTTGGCAAATTTGTGGTAATTCCCCAAGTAGTGTTCGAATGTTGAGGCATAAATTTTCTGATTTTTAAAGCAACTTTATTGAGATGTGATTTCTGTTCAGTAAACTGTGCTGATACACAATTTGATGAATCCTGAGAGGTATATCAACCAAAAAATCACCACCACAAGCAAGGACAGAAGATATCTTATCAACACTAAAGTTTCTTCATAACCCTTTGTGGTCCATCCCTCCTGCCACCTCCAGTTCCTGGCAACCTGTGATCTGCTTTGTTACTATAGATTCAGTTGTCATCTTCTAGAATTTTATATAAGTAGACTCATACGGATAAATTTTTGGTGTATCTGGCTTCTTTCCCTCAACATAATGTAGATAGGCTAATTTTTTTAATTTTCTTATGAAACTGAAAAAGCAATATACTTAAAGCTCAAACACTTTAGAAATCTCTCTTTTGGTATAGTAACCAGAATTTATAGCATGGCCATGACATATGCTATTCTTTCTCTATTCACAGCACACAAATATAACTGCACATATATTATAGGGAGTATATTCCCTATGGGCATATAAAACTCACTATATCTAGTGTATACACACACACACACACACACACACACACCCATATATATGTATATGGTGAATATCACATGCCAATTAAGAATATACAAATATACATATACATACACACACTCATACATATAGGTATATTGGTATATTATATATATATATATATATATATATATATATATATACACACACACACACACACACGCACACACACACACATATAGGTATATTGGTATATTTTATATATATATATATACACACACACACACAATTTTTTTTATAACTACAGATATTTACATTTCTGTTCAGCTGAAACAAATAACTGATTATGCTTGTAGGAAAAAATCAATTGAAAATATGGTCATAATGACTACTTACATGTATGCGGTGAATGGCTCTCAGTAATTAACTGACATCACATGCTAGAAAGTCAATAAATAAAAATATCCATGCATAGCTTTTCCGTTTCATCAACAGAAGTTGCTTGCTGTGGCTCTGTCTTAGCATGGGAACAGCCTAAGCTGCAAAGATTGGGTGATACCTGTCATAATCAATTAATCAAGTAGAAAAATAGTGCAAAAACGTAGCTTGTAGATTGAGGGTGATTCAATCACTCTCAAAATGTTCCATTAGAAATGAAATTCTGTTATTCTATTCAGCCATCATTGAATTGCTGAACACTGTTTCTTCTCCATTCATGCAAAGTAAAATAACATAAGTACAGGAAGGAGATTTGAGGACATTTTTTGGGAGGGGAAGAGAAAAACAAACCATAAAACCTTGTCTTGTTAAAAGCAGCTATCAGCCCTAGGTGGCAATATTCATAACTGTACCCACATTGGAAGAAGACTGGATCAAGAATTACCAGCATTACTTGCAGAATATAATTCCTACAATCCTAAACAATTATATTCAGATATGGGATAAAGAGTGTAAAAATCAAAATGGCATACTTTATTGTCTTTCCTGCATAAAATAAACATAATTTTTTTGCTGACATTCTTTCCCTATTATCCTTAATTCACAAATCTTAATGGAAAATTTATTTGTGTCATGAATCCTGTCATCCCATGCTCTTATTTCATCCTGACCTCACCTCCATCTCATGAGCTTAAGGCTGCCCAGGTACATCATCTCTGGAAGGAGGCTTTTTTTCTTATCCGGCCCCTCCCATCATTCTCTACTGAAATTCCACCCTAGAAACCAAGAGAGTGGCATAGATTTTGCTTCAGTCTGTTTCAATCAGCTGAGAAGCAAGGGTGCAGGGAGGATGTCTGGCAAATAGTAAAACTTGGAAAATCCATTACAAATGCAACGCATTTCAACACACCAAAACAAATGAATGAGAGTTTCTAGCAATTATGGGTTCCTAGTGGTGTTCATGTCATAGATGATGCCTAACCACGGGACACCTGACATCCTAGTACTAATGTCCCAGAGGGACTCTCAAGAATGACAACAGTTACAATATTGGTATGAAGGAGTCAGAATCAGCTGCTAGGGATTGGGGGAATAAAATTTCCAGTTTGTCTCCTGTCATTTGCAAACGTCATCTGCATTTGATGGTGGAGACTGTCACTCTCGCTTCTGTAAGCCCCACCTCTAGCCACGGAGTCAGAAACTGGGTTCAATGTGTCTGTCTTTTGAAATCTCTAGGTACAAGTGAATGGATAAAATAAGTCACTGTAAGGAAATAACTTTCTGACAAATGTCAAAAAAATAATTTCTTTTAACTATAGTCTTCCCACCACAGAGTCAAATTCTAAGCTAAGAGATAAACCATTACACTGGGCCTTTAGGATTTGACCTACCAACAGGCTAAGTAAAAGCCAGATTTGTATATAAAAAATGTGTCCCTGAAGGCAGTTCTGTGAATCTCTGTATCTCCAATAACCTGAAAATAAATCTCCTTCATACTTAAGAACAGTGTAAGGATCTAGCAATGCAGCATTCTTGAGAGGTGTGTATGTTATTTACAATATGCTTATATATAACACAGATTGAGAGTGTAGTTCAGAAGCACACAGGGTCCAAAATCTTCTCCATATTCAACATACAATTGCTACTTTATTATTATTCAGCCGTGTCATGCATAGATTATATAAAACTGTAATTAAGTAGAAAAGCCACTGTTAAATGACTATAATTAAGTGCATGTCCTGCTTTACCAGGATTGACTCTCCATAAGGATATTTAATACACCTTTGCCTTGTCAACACATATGCTGATGTTCTAATAAACCTGCAGTACAGCAAATTAGCATTTGCTGTAAATACATATTTAAAAGGCAAATACTCTAAAGAGAGACACAGCCTCGATTTGTCCTTTTTGCACAGTTATGAGTATAACTGGCTGAAAATAAATAATTCTAGGCAGCTCACATATCTCACCCCATCTGATGCCATTAACCTAGCTGATACTCCATAAAAATAGTCTTGGGCTGGGCACAGCGGCTCATGCCCGTAATCCCAGCACTTTGGGAGGCCAAGGTGGGCAGATCATGAGGTCAAGAGATCGAGACCATCCTGGCTAACATGATGAAACCCTGTTTCTACAAAAAATACAAAAAATAAGCCGGGTGTGGTGGCATGTGTCCATAGTCCCAGCTACTTGGGAGGCTGAGGCAGGAGAATCGCATGAACCCAGGAGAAGGAGGTTGCAGTGAGCTGAGGTCGTGCCACTGCACTCCAGCCTGGGTGACAGAGTGAGACTCTGTCTCAAAATACACACACACACACACACACACACACACACACACACACACCACTATATAGTCTCTTGCTCTCCATTAACACTCATAGTCTCTTCTCTCAACTACTTTTCCATCCTAACTCATTCCTAACTCATTCCTAACTCTAACACCTAAACTCTGAATTTCATTCTTCTTTGTATGACCTGGCCCAGCTCTTCATAATTGGCATTACTGTTGTATCCCCTGGTTCTAACTAACCTTTGACTTCAATCTAGATTTCTCTTGAGTGGTTTCCTATTACAGGATATTGGGAACCCCTAAACAAGGCTTTCAGTGCAGTGGCTCTCAAGCCAGTGAGTCTTTCTGTTCACTGTGTACAGTGAAAAGGAAGAGAACGGAGTTGTAGCTAATGTATCAGTAATTGTTTTCTCTTATCTCTTTTGTAATTTTTATGAAATGTGAGTGGTCCATGAAAGTGGTGGATGGTATTATTGAAAGCTCCCTTGATGAATAGGTTAAGGGATCAAAACCAGAATAGGGAGAGTGAAAAATATCCCCAGGAAAGGAGTAGAACACATATGTGTGACTCTAGGAAAGTATCTCAGGACAAAGGGGTAGAGAATATGTTACCACTGAACTCAATCCAACCCTGTGGACTCATCTTTAAATCTTGTAAAAGGGATTATCAGCAAAAGAAAAGGAAAAGAACTAAAACAATGCTTGGATTTTCGATTAAAATCTCTGAGGGATATTGCAAATTTACAGCATTTGCATTAAATTTTAGCTGTACTAGTGTGGACAGTTTTACATCTGGAGTGGCTTTAAGGCTTCATCTGGGTATTCTCAGCAGCTTCCTGAGTATCTGCAAGACGAGTGAGAACAGCTGTACTTTGGCACAAACTCAGGCGGATTTCATGACTGACACTGCAGGAGGAGCTAACACAGGCAGCGGGAAAATGGTCAATGCCAAGTGATAGCTAAGAGGACTATTCAGAGTAAGTAGAAAGTTAGATGAAGAGAGTTAGCACTTCCCTAGTAGCAGGCCAGTAGTGTACTTTGTTTGGCCTTTGGCTAAACAAACTCTAACTAGATTCTCACTTATGGGTTGATGATTCCAGTTCATATAGCTCCAGGTAAATATCCTAGTATTAGGATGCCACCGCAGTGGTGCAGGCACTCACGGCTTGTGAACATCTCTACAAGGTTTCTCTCATATCCTTTAAAGGAAATGAAGTATTGCATGAATAATCTCTTCTTGGTATAGCTTTCAAAATGACAAAATAATGGGTCCTTCTCCACGAATCAGTGGAGAATTCTGGAATTGCTACCCCTATTTTTGGAAGATGAACCCTGGCCTGATGTGCTTACATCAGGAATAGGCATAATAAATGGCTGCACCACAGCTGAACACCCCTTCAGGTCCTGACACTACTCTCTTCTGCTCTTCACATCACTGCCGCATGCCTGCTCAAGCAATGAGGCGTTGCTGCTATGGATAACAAACTAAATTATATTTGACAGCCTAAATGAATAAGATATATATTGGGATAAAGCATCTTTGACCTTTATAATGTCACAAGAGCCATGTATCTGCAAAGGAAGAGTGGTTGGAAGACCCAGTGAGGATCAGAATGGAAAGGGGAAGACTTAAGCGTGTATCATCATCCCTCCCCACATCTTCCTAGACGAAATGTGAACATCTGATCGCCTCCGCAGTGTGCTGGAACAAGCCTCCAGCAGCTCAGGTCAGCTCGTCATGTTCAACAATTTCCATGTCAAGATTCAATAACCTCAAGTTAGTAGTTTGAAATTAGCAAGGGTGAGAATATTTATATCATATCACATAAACTGGCAAATTCTCCAAATCAGGGATGTTTCCTTATCAGCACATCACTGGTTAGACTCCCCACCATTTCAAATTCTCCCTGGGAAATCTGTCTCCATCTGCCAAGGTCCTCAAATTTGGTAGCTGATGATTATGCCATCAAAGATGATTCTATAAGTACATAAATAAAGCAAGAAGACATACTTTCACTATAAAAGTGTCTAAAAAGCATGTCATCTACTAAACAATAATAAACTGTAAGAATCTGTCTTAGCTTTAGCCAAAGGGTAATACAGCTTAAAAAAAAATCACTTAGAGACAATGATACCAAGTGCCATTATAGGCTATAAAATTTAAATCATCCATTTTGATTTACACCAATTTATTTTATGACCAAGACAAATCCTGCCTTTTCCGCGCTGACTCCATTTTCTATCTACCTGTGATTTTCTCTGTCTCCTATGTACTAAGGTGGCACTTAGTGTCTGTATCACTTGGTTGGCACTCAACATCTATCCCCTTATGTCACCTCACCTCTTTATTTGACTATGTCTCTTCTACCAAACTAACCTCGTTGGAAATCAGGAGCGTGCTCATATTTCTTTATAGCCTACATAGTGACTGGCATGTCATAGGTTCTTGATTATGTATGTTTACTGATACACGGGGAAAATTTTCGCTGTGATCACGCATGTCAACCATCATGCACAAAGCCAGGTCATCAAAGTGCCATTTGAGCACAGCCTTCCTTGGTTAACTCCTGCAACATCAATAATTTGTCAGCTTTTATCCTTCCTGTCATTTCCAATATGCTTAATTTATAATTTGTCTTTCTCTTTGCTGGTAACAACTTTTGCAACCTTCCAAAATTTGATCTAAAAATAAGATATTTTGCCTAGCAATCCTTAGGCCTTTGAATATTCTTCCCCAGCAGTATTTATTAGTTATTTTTTCTTAATAAATTCTATAATTATGGGTTTTCAAAGCCCTTTTTGAGAGAATAAAGAAAAACTGTGAATGTGCTTGTAGTTTTTTCAAAGATAGTACAAGAAAATTATGCTGATGTTGCAGTTCATTTACATTTTAAAAGGTGAATGTATCCTTTGTTTGAACTTTTACCCTCAAAACCCTCATGATGATGAAGAGAGTCTGGGTACCACCCCTATTCTGAGGTTCTGAAGTTCCTTTGTGTTATTTTCTAAAGCAGCCTTTTAAGTATTCTTAAAAATGAACTAAGTGGCCCCATTACACTTAAGTCTTCAGAAACACCACATTTGCTGTTCATCAGCAAGTACAGTTTTGCTCTAACTCAATCACCCTCAAGCCTCAGGTACAGTGTAATCTGAAAATCCTGGATGAAACCATGTGCAACTAAAATGTTAAAACACATTAAGCCTCCAAAACAGAGAAATCAAGGAATAAACAGTACATTTCAGGAAAGTAGAAAACATCCATAATTAAGGATTATGGGATGTGAAGAGAAGGCAGATAGAGAATGTTTTTCAGCAGAGCTACAAAAATACAAACCTAAGGTCACTAAAGTAAAACACGGATGGGAAGCAAATGACCCACTCTACGGATCCCAGAAGGGCCTGATAATACAGAAGACCAAACTAGTCAGGGGTGGAAAACAAGACAATTGTTTGGAATTCTGTGTTAGGCACACCCTGCTCTCTCTATTCCCATCTCCACCATGTCAACTTACTGGGTTTTTCTCTCCCAGGGCAGGAGAGAATAGGTATAACCTGGGGAGAACTTAACCAGAAAATCCCTAGACTTGGAGACAACAAATTCACAGAAAAGGAAGAGAGAGTTGTAATATAGGAAACAGAAAGAGAAATAAAATCTTTATACAGAACGGGGGAAATCCCATACCTCTTTATCCACTGGGCTCTATAACCTGGGAACTAGATTTATAGATCCAAAGTAGAAGAGGATTTTTTTTTTTCCCTCAGGAAAATCTGAGACACCCCAGAGAAGACTTTAAAAAACTGCTATTTAGGAGACCATCCTCAAAAGCCAGATGGTCATCTGGTTGTTCTATAGTGAAGCCTCATTTAGTAATGTTGCCTACAAATACAATTGTCAGTTATATTTGTAGTGCCTGACTTTTAAATATGAATGGGTAGTCTAGAATCGCTGGAATCTGAGGAATGCTCCCTACAAGAAAAACAGACAAAAAGTAAAAAGGAATCTAGGGAAACAGATAACACAAGAAACAGAAGAAACACATAAAGAAATGTAAGACTAATGGCTAAAATCAAACAGTAAATAGACTTCTCATCCATTTCTGGAAGAAATGTAAAATGGTCTTTTATTTTAGTTTTCTCATAGAACTATTTTAGAGTTTAGATGTTTACAAAGTTATACATCTATTTTTTTTTATGGCCTAGCAATTCTATTCCTACATTTTTACCCAAATGAAATGAAAATATATGTGCTAACAAAGGTCTGTTTGAGAGTGTTAATAGCAGTTTTATTAAGAGTCAAAAATTAGAAAGTGTTCAGATATTAATCAACAAAATAATAGATAGTAGATAAATACATTAGGACTTGCATATGTAATGGAATACTACTCAGCAAAAAAATAACAATGAAGTATTGGTACATACACAATCAGGGACGAATCTCAAACACTTTAGTGTAAGGAACAAAAGCCAGGAAAAAAAGAGGAAATGATGTTCAATCCCATTTATATGAAATCTAAATACAGATAAAACTATGCAATGGTGTTAAATCAGACAATGGTTTATATGTATATTAGAGAGAGGGGAATAATTTACTGTATAGGACCATGGGAGAACCTTCTGGAGGAATAAAAATGCCCTATGTCTTATTTTGGATGATGTTTACAGAAGTATATAAAATTGTCAAAATTCAATGAACTCAACACTTGAGATGTGTGCATTTTATTGTATATTAATTATGCCCCAAATGAAAATGAAAAGTGATATGAATAAAGAAAAGTGTGGGGGTAGAAAACTTAAAATATTAATAGATAATATCTAAAAGATATGGCTATTCATGAATATTAATTAAGAATATAGAGGCTGAATGTGGTGGCTCACACCTGTAAGGCCAGCACCCTGGGCGGCCAAGGTGCGCAGATCACTTGAAGTCAGGAGTTCAAGACCAGACTGGCTAACAGGGTGAAATGTCGTCTTCATTAAAAACACAAAAATGAGCCAGGCATGGTGGCACATGCCTATAGTCTCAGCTACTCAGGAGGCTGAGGCAGGAGAATAGCTTGAACTTGGGAGGTGCAGGTTGCAGTGAGTCAAGATCACACTACCACACTCCAGCCTGGGTGAGAGAATGAGACTTCACCTCAAAAAAAAAAAATATATATATATATATACACACACATACATATATATATGTGTGTGTGTGTGTGTGTGTGTATGTGTGTATATGTATGTCTCTTCTTTATACACACACACGCACACACGAGAGAGAGAGAGAGAGAGAGAGAGAGGCAAATATTAGAAGAAAGTACTAATATTTTAACAATGACTGTGTCAGGAAGGCAAGTCTTCAAAATTGAAACAAGTAAAATTTTCCTTTGCCCCCTTCCTCCCTAGCCTTATCCTTCCCACCTTCTGAGTTTAATAGGCTCCTAAAAATATGCTTCAATAATTTCTTAAACAACAATAAAACTAATTTTAAAGTCAATACAATCATAAGAGCAAAACAAAAGCTAAAAGAGAAAGTTAACATTATAGTTCTTTGAGAAAACAGGGTATTAAAAGAGTTTCAGAAGAAATGGTTTGCAAATGCTGAAAGTTGATAATCCATCCTCAGGTGTCACTATTGTCACTAGGATAGGATGGATGCAAGGATGGAAAGAGAGGGGAATAAAATGTCTCAATGTTACCATCAAATATTAGAAGGAAAAATATGCTTTGAAGCCAAGTCAAGCTGAGTTTGTACATTGATTTTTCTATGCTACATCTCTTCAAGACTAGCCATATTATTTTTAGAAAAATAAAAACTAACTACCAATAAAAACTAAGAGGCAAATAAACATGGTTATGTAAAATCTTTAGCAAACAACATGATATAGAGAAGACATTTAAAAAATTACGCTATTTTATCACGAAGGTAAGTGGGAAAAGAAGTTGATACCATTGCTTTTAACAGATATGGTTGTGTGACCTTAGCTTTATTTATTAATAAGTTTAACATAAGTAACATAGTTTAACACTTAAATGAGTGTTATTTTTTCAAGGAGTCACCATGTTTATGCAAGTAAAGCATCTGAGCTTATTAAAACAATCTGGGGGACTTTTTTTTTGAAATTGTTCTTAGAGTCTGTTGTATATAAATATTTCATTTAATGAGAGATTTTGATACTTCAGAGTAATTGATTTTAAGAAGAGACATACAGAAACAAAAATAATTTGGTGCCATATGTACTGAATAGTTTGGTGTTCCAGTTGAATGACCCACTGTTTGAATTTACAGAGAAAATAAGTTTCAACTCTAAAGCAATGACAGCATTTTCACTGTGTAGCTTGTGAGCTGACTCTGGCACCACTTCTAAAAGACAGAATTTTGGAAACATTCAAAGTAATTTCCAAAGTAGCTACTTTGAAGAAAAATATTTATGTAGAAATTGAATTTAATATTCTGGGGGCTAAGTTTTTATTTGTTAAAGTCGTACATTTTATTTCTGCCAAACTTAAACACATCCAAACGATGCAAGTTACAAAACCAAAAATCCTTAAATAGGACTGGTGACAGTAGGAATCAGAGCCAGTCTCCCATAGGCAACATTTGCAGAACTTAGAAACTCTGAATGTTGATTTCCAGGGACCCTATAGACTGAGTGAACACTGCAAATATCTGAACCCAGTTTAATGTAGAGCAGCAAGGCAAATTGTAGGACTTTTGTGCTTGTTGATTTCTAGGAAAGTATGAGGGAATAGGAAGCTCTATCTGAATAATCCTCATGACCATTAAGAATAAAAACTTAAGCAGGGCAGTTTGTTCATGCCTGTAACCCCAGTGCTTTGGGAGGCCAAGGTGGGAGGATCACTTGAGGCTAAGAGTTCAAGATCAGACTGGGCAACATAAGACGAACCATATCTCTACAAAAAAAATTAAAAATTTACTCAGCAAACTAACACAAGAACAGAAAACCAAACACCACATGTTCTTACTCATAAGTGGGAGTTGAACAATGAGAACACATGGACACAGGGAGGGGAACATCACATACTAGGGCCTTTCAGGAGGTGAGGGTCTAGGGCAGGGATGGCATTAGGAGAAATACCTAATGTAGATGACGGGTTGATAGGTGCAGCAAACCACCATGGCACATGTATACCTATGTAACAAACCTGTACATTCTGCACATGCATCCCAGAACTTAAAATGTAATAAGAAAACATTAAATGAAAAAGAAAGATCAAAAGCTAGTCTCGTATTATGGGGAACATCACTTATTTGAGTAAATCCTTCCAAAAAGTGTTGTCAAAACTGATCTCTAATATGTGTTCAGTTTGAAAGAGATGCACCTCCATCTGCCAGACATTGGCTCCTAGAAAACCTGGAAGAACTTATCTTTCTCTTCTGTATCCTTAATTGCATAAACCCAGGCATATTTGGCATAAAAATACTGGGTGTACGATAAAATAATTCTGAAGTAGACAGCACGATCCTCATTTTAAGCTCTCATTTGTAAGTTTCAACTTTTGTTTTCCTTCCCAATATTTCTACATGTCAGAATTATGCCTGTCAACTCAAATGTCATCACAATTTCCTTCTTACTTATGGTCTCATTCGACCTGAGCATCTGGATCCCACCGGCATTACAAGAAAATGATGACAACAAAGAACACGAACTCCATGATCAACAGTTTTCAGTGATAAGTATGAATCTGTACTTTTTTATTCCCCAAATAGTTTGTATTTATCTGGAATAAACAGTCATATGAGATTAATAAGGAAATCAATGACCAACCCAAAATGTTTGTGCTATTCCAAAATAGCTGCACTTTCCCCAAGCTATTTTTTATGCTTCTAAAGCGCAAAAAGATAACACTAACTGCTCCTAGCAACAGTTCAACATAATGTCTCATATAACAGTCACAACAAAATGCCTAATTTCCATGATAAAATAAGTGGAAAGTGCTTTCTAGCTTGCAAAAGTTGCATCGTCCCTGGACTATCTTATTCCAGTTAAGGAATGTACTCACTATAAAGAGTTAAGGCATTATAGAAATGCTTTGCTCACTTCTCAAAAATCCTAGGCACAAATAGTATCCCAGAGGTAAAAACCAAAGAACTGCTTACAAGAAGTTTTATGTTAATATACAAAATAAATGCAAAACTTGTGAATTTAAAATTTCCAGCTTATGTAGAATACAACATTCTGGTCTTTTTGAATTCACCCATACTATTGTCTCTGCCTCTCAACCCCTGGCCCTTTTACCTGGTTAGCTAGAATTTCTCTCTTCATTTCTCTTTAAAATATCTCTTCCTCCAAAGAAAAGAAAAGTGCATCAACAGTTGAGGTTCCTCTCTGCTGAATTCACATATCCTCACACAAGCTCTTTTTGTATATGCTCAGTAACTTGGAATTACTTGTTCAATGTGTGTCTTCCTACATCAGCACATGCTCCCTACAGGCAGATGATACTGACTGTATTTGTTTCATCCACTGTTGGGAATTAAAAAAAATTATCCACGAACTCCATCTTGTCTTGTATATAATGTGCTTATCTCTGGGAACTCATGTGTCAAGTTAGTCAATGGTAGTATAAAAGGAGCGTTGTGTCTTTGTGCACACTTTGCAGCTGTGTGTGGTCCAAAT
Organism: Cacajao melanocephalus; assembly: GCA_963573385.1. Lineage (NCBI taxonomy): Eukaryota > Metazoa > Chordata > Mammalia > Primates > Pitheciidae > Cacajao > Cacajao melanocephalus. The sequence goes on along the minus strand of CAUYLG010047964.1, from coordinate 115,675 downwards.
CTGTGTTGAGATGGCCTGGTTAAGGTGTAATGTTTGGCGCTCCAGGAACCAGAGTTAGAAATGAAAGTAACTACAGCACCATGAGAGTGTATTCTATGGAACGAACCATTTGTTTAATGTAATAATTTGGCCCGGAAAATCACTGCTAGTGTTTTAGTGACTATATTGAACCGAACATCAAACCCAACAAATGGGAACACCTAGAAGATGAGTACACGTAATGAAAAAGCTACTAAGAAAATAATAATGAGAATAGCAATTTCAGGGGATGGGAAGATTTGGTGAGAGAGCACCATTCAAGAACTTTCCAAGAAAAGAAAACTCAAATAATATTTGGAAGTGTCAAAGCCAAGGTGATGCTTGGAGGGTCCTTAGAGCTTAAATAGCATTATGACAGTCACCATCAACTGAGTTATCTACTACAAGGTTAGTGGGAGAAGACATTCTCTGTGAAAAAGAAAGGTATTATTTTGCAAAAAGTGTAACAAAATAAAACTCCTAATATCATGAAAACTATTATTTCAGTAAAATCCATACATCTTTGGCAGATCAGCAAATTATTATGTACCAAATATCAGATAAAATATTATTTTCCTGGAAGATTTTAGATTAGTGCTTTGATAATAGAGTGACTTCCCATTAGTTTTAAATTTCTATGTTAAAAAAAAGTTACAAGATATATTTAAAAGTGGTTAAACAGGATATTTTATGTGTAGAAGGAATATTTAAAAATGAAAATGTTTATGATGATAGCATTACTTTTTTTTTGTTTAAGATGAAGTCTCGCTCTGTCACCCAGGCTGAAGGGCAGTGGCATGATCTCCACTCACTGCAATTTTTGCCTCCTGGGTTCAAGTAATTCTCCTGACTTAGGTTTCCAAGTAGTTGGGACTACAGGTGTGTGCCACCACACCAGGCTAATTTTTTTTTTTTTTTTTTTTTTTTCAGAGATGGGATTTCACTATGTTGACCAGGCTGGACTCAAATTCCTGACCTTGGGGGATCCACCCCCCTCAGGCTCCCAAAGTGCTGGGATTACAGGTGTGAGCCACCTTGCCTGGCCCAGAGCATCATGCTACTAAAGGAACTGCAAGAAGATCTGATTGAGTATCTGATCACTGAGTTCCTCTCCCAGTCTTGTAGGACCATCTTATAGAGTGACATTACCTCACTGAACAAACAACTGATTTTCTTAAATAACTTGCACATCAGGTAATGTCAGGTGGTGTCATAAGACTGTAGAGAGTTCAACAAGCAGGGGGCGGATTTTCCATTCCTTTCCCTTGCCATAGAAAACTATGTTGTAGATTTAACAAAATATTTTAAAGGACCTCACATAACTGAAATTGCTATGACCTTGACAGAACTTGAAACTAACTAGTATTTGCCTATTTATTATGTATACAGTTTTTCATTCATAACTTGGAAATGCATCTCAGAAAATATTCAATACTTACAAAGTATGGTTTTAATTTCTTATCTTGTGCTTAATTACCCTTTTATTAAGAATCATTAGTTGTACTGTTCTAGAGATTGAACATGTATTAAATAATAAAGTTAAACCTAAAAGTGTTTTTAAAGAAAACACAATAGAAAGCAATTGGTTAAGAACAAAAGAAAAGAGAAACAAAAGTGTTATTACAGGAAAGGAATTGCTTGAAGGAAAATGTTTCTGTAAAATATTTTAAAATGGCATACAGGGAAGGCACTTCAAGGACCGGAAGTTCCAATTACCTGTGCATCTGCTCAAAGTGTGATTCAGCTGAGAGCCGATCATCTGATATGTTCTTGATGTGCCTCACTGACGATTACATCATCCAGAAAGTAAAGAAAGCAATGAGCAAAATGACGTCCCAGGACTTAATTCCCAAGAAGAAAGAACTGGAAGGTGAGAAAGGTATACCAAGAAAACTTGGAGAAAAGGACTGTGACATGTTGAAGTGCCTAATCACAGAGGGGAGAGATCAAGACTGTGAATAGACATGAAAATTATTTTTAAAAGCAGAAAAGATGGAAAAAAGTAACAAAAAGAATGAAACAAAGAAAACCAAAGGAAAAATATCCGTGACCTAATTGGCAGAAATTCTAAAACAGAAAATGACTTCACAAGAAAGAGCAATCCTACTTAAAAATACAACTAGGCATCCTTAAGGTATTTCAAGAAGAATAAACTAAGAAGGTATGAAATGACCCTAACAGGGCAGGTTGCACATAGAATTCTCTCTAATGAACTCAGATTTGAGGCCTTAGAATGACTTGCAGGGCCTCTGGGAATGGCTGCTGTTCATCTCTCCAGCTCCCTTCACACCACCGCCCTGCTTCACTGATCTAGCCCCAAAACCCATCCTTCAGCTTCTGAAAGTCTTGCCTCTTCCTTTCGTAGGTTTTGTCTGTATTGTTCCCCAGTCTGGGATCACCAGCACTCAATTCCCTTCTATCTCTTACTTCACCCAGTGAATTTCTGTGCCTCATTCAGATCTCAACTCAAATGTTAATTCCTAGAACAGCCTGCATAAGATCCTCTGTTACGTATTCTTCCAACACCCTCCAATGTATTTGCATAGCATACATACATTTTTGTAGCACTTATACCAACTTGTTGTAACATACACAAAGACTTTGTTGATGAACACCTGTCTCCCATGGCGGAATATAAGCTTCTTGAGGGCAAATGCAATGCCTGTTTTGCTCATCATGATCTGTACAGTGTCCAGTATAGGTCTTAGCACATAGTAGACTTACAAGAAGTATTTTTGGTTGTTCTAGCATTCACAAACAATGACTGAATACTGAATGTGGAAGGAGGGGCCTTTTGCAAGGATGTGCATGCAAAAGGGAGATAAAATGGTTAGAGTGAATTTTTGGAAGGCTAAAGGTCAGAAAAAGCTGATGCTTGCAAAACATGAGAAATACTCAAAATAGAGCTTTTACACTAACTAGTTTTAAATGATTTTCCATTCCTCCTATCTGCTTCAACAATAACCATCATGTTAACTCCTGAGAAGTCCTGTGACATTCACTCTTTCAGGTCAGACCACAGGGCAATTTAATTAAAGCTTGTATTGAATCTGACAGCTAAGAGGTTTGGTCTAATGGCCCAATGCTGGAGCAAAGCTAATATTGTCAATCATGTTTACTACATATTTTCCAAGATAAAGTTTTTCTAGACTACTGAATTTTATAGAAATAAGGAAGAATCAGCTGAAAAAAAATCTATATCTTAACGAAACTTTATGTTCTCCATTAAAATACAGTTTTTCTCAGGCAAGAAGAAAAGTAATTGTGAGAGAAGTGGTGAATATGGGTTATCTATGCACCTACATAAATTCTGGTTCTCTTTTGGAGAAATTATATTTGCTTACATTGCTATCAGACACCACAATTCTGGAAGAAAAAAAAAAGGCTCATTGGTTAATGAGTTAACCAATATATAATGGCTAAAAGTATTTTTATTTCTGTATCTGTTACAGTAAAATTAGTGCTGTGCATCATAACTGTGATTTTTATTTCTATACCTATTATAGTAAAATTAGCACTGAGCATCATAACTATGACCAGTTAGGGGCATTTCAGGCCATCTGCCTTCAGTTTCTCAAGCAACTCTTAGATTTAATTTATATGCAAGTCAACCTGAAAACTGTAAAGTTTAAAATCATTCACTCAGTTGGTCAAAACTCATGCAGCAATTGGATAAAAACAATTAGAGAAGAAACAATTGAGTAAGTTCACTTATAACTTCCAAAATACAAGGTTGCTGTTGGAATTTAGAAGGGAAGTTTAAATTGTGTTCTTTCTCAAAATAGTGTTTGCATAGAGCCTCAACATGTTTATCACTGAGTGGATCCTCAAAGCCTCCAATAAATCATTTTATACAAATTGAATGCCCCTTCACTAATAGTAAAATTAAAAGCAGAGAGAGATTTATAGAACTATGAGCAGTAGGTATGAAATTCAAGGCAAGTTACTTAACTTCTCTGGTTTGCAATTTTTAATCAGTAAAATATGTACCCAAAACATTTATTATTATGATTTTAAAAAAAACACGTAAAACCATTAACCAAAGTGTCAAGCACCTAATAGGTGCTCAGTTAGTATTACACTGTATTATATTTGAAAAAGAGCTAAATATGCAATTTAAAAAGGAGATTTTTGACTTCAAAAACATTAAAAATAGTCTTACAAGTATCATTTTAAGAAGTTAAATAATCCTGAGGAACAGACACTGTAGAGTCATGAATTCAAATCAAAACCACCAAAGATATGTATATGATTGGAAGTTTGAATAACATATCTGAGATAGAGGTTGTCTGACCACTTGTGAATCTGAATGGGAAAGGAACAATAAAAAATGTGCACTTGGGTCAAAAATGCAAGAAGCAAGCAGTGACCCATCACTTCAATTGACATTGCTATAATATGCAACATAATTTTCACTATTAAATGCAGCTTATAGTATTTCACATGTGGTTTACTGAAATAATATTTTATATTTCAGAGTAGTTACAATGGTCCTGAGTTTACCTTTGGAAATATGTATCAGCAGTGATTTGCTCTTGTTTTTAGTGTCCCATTTTTCTTGTCTAACTAACTCTGGCTCTCAGGCTCTTTTCTAATTTTTCTCACTTTATCATGGATGGAACAAATGAACGTGCGTTGGATGATGGCTTTATGGCATCTCACTATCCTTAACTTTCTCACCAGATTTCACAGCAATCTACATATTTAATGAAGTGTTAAATATGCAATTCATATTTTGTTTCCTTAATGATAAAATGTATTTTTCCCCCTTAATTCTTTCCACAGAATACATCAGGGTAGCAATTCCATTAATCATCATAGTCTTACTTCAATGTTCTTCTAAATTTTCCTCAGTAATTCCTGCCCTGGAGTAACACTGCCCCAAACAAACATCTATTAATTTAAATATAATTTTTCTTTTAACATTCTAACAGTAAAACATGTTTTCTAACAGCATTCTGCTCCTACTCAACCAAGAAAGAAAAATTAGTACTGATTAGAAACTCAGATTCCAATTTTAACATGTACAGATGTAGACTTAAAACAAGTGTATAATTATCACACAGTATTTTAAATAATTTAGCAGTAAGATATATCATAGCTTGTGGCTTTATTCTATAATAACATTCCAACATTCATTATTCATTATCATTACTGTGCCTATTAGCAGAGCAATTTTAACCCTGAATTTTTGTAAATTTAAACAGTTTTATTCAGCATAAAGGTAAGCAGAACATAAAGTTAAATTGCATTATATAATCTTCTCATTAGCAAACATATAGCTTCTGGTTATTAAGTAAGAATTAATCCCTATATGTGGTAAAGAATGCACCTATAGTATTTTATTCAACTGAGGATTGTCTTACCCAATTATAAAGTGTCTAATATATGAAGAAAAACCTATACCAACTAAAAATAACATTCTCTTTTTAAGATTATATTCTAAATTTAAAATGCCTTTTAATTTCACAAATACTTGCTTTTATTCTATAGTAATTGAAGGAAATTGACTATATTTTATACAAATATCTTCCTCACATATACATACATGACTAACAAGCCATGAAATTTTAGATACAATATATTCTAATTTGAGAATTTATAGTAACATTGCAATAAACTAGTAACATAAAATTTATTGATATTTATGTATAGAGACTTCTAGAAATTGAAGAAAATAGTGATTGGTGAAATACAGCTGGATGTATACCATGATTCATACACTGTTTATATTTCTGACAAAACTCAATAAAAAATTTCAGGATAGTGAGACTATAACTTCAATATAATTTTTCTAGGACAATGTTGAATTATCAACTGTTTTCACTGAACATCAGATGATTAAATTTCTATATTTTGGGGGCATAATTTGCGTATTCCTTTTTCTCAATCACATCCTATCCAAGATGTGTAGAATCAAGAGGCCAGAGAGAGTCAGTAAGAAAACTATCCACAATATGTAAAGAGGTAAAAATACTATCCAAGCAGCGCCAGCAATGGTAATGCAGCCCTACTGTTCAATTGCCTAAGAGGTGACTGGAAACTACAATAATGTGATGATTGTGACAATAATGATACTAAGACAAGGTCAACAGAATAGATTAATGACAACGAAGATGGAAATGTAAAATTCTCCATAGAGCCACATTTGTAGACTTAGAATCCACACATTAAAATATCTTTATCACATACCTTTCCAGATCTGAGTCAACTTACAACTAGAGCTATTTCAGAATGCTTTAATAAGAAAGAATCTGCCAGTTAAAATCTGTGCTGCTTGTGATCTGCTGATGTTTCTAATTTCTGCAAGAGTGTCTTATCTCATTTTCAGTCTCTAGTTTTCCTAAGCAGAGAGAGTCTAATATGTGAGGATGGAGACCTTGGTCAGCCTCATGCTATCTGCTGGTGAGAGAGTTGGGCCAGGAACATACCCTGAGGGAAGCTAAGTATACAGAAATGATATTTTCAGGGCAGTAGAGTGGTGAGAGGTGAGATAAATACCTGAAAAGAGAACAAAGATGATAAAATAAGGACAAGACCAAAGCATTTGATTTCCTAGACTTTGAGCAGAGAAGAAGGATGTATACCAATGAAAGTAAGTTTCCAGAAGCATCTCTTGACTCACCATAGTTATATTCAGTGGACATGCATTGGTCTCTGACTTTGTACAAAGCTTTGTGATACCTCAGGGGTCACAGCATACATGCACCACAGTATCTTCTTCAAGATGCTAAAAATCATACACTGAAATAAGCCCTGACTTCTAATAGGTGGGAGCACAGAGGATCCCACTATTAGAAAATTCTGCCTTGTTGGGTTTGGGAAAGAATTTGTGACAGATTTAATGTTAAAATAAGACTTAAAACTTAAGTTGAATTTCACCTGATAGAGAAAGAGAGAAGGAAAAAAATTAAAATCGCATTCTACTTTGTGGGTGCATTAGCACTGCAAATTTATAAATTGGTAAGAGGCAATAAAATGCCTCCTGACAGGTTTTGGAGTCAGACCTAAGTCCTAATTTGAACTGCTAATATCAGTCGTCTTTTTACCTCCATAAGCAGGAATAATGACATATATTTTATGTAACTGTTGTGGGAATTTGATGTCATAATATATTTAAAGTGTTTAGCACATTGCCTGTCCTACATAAAGGACTTAATGTATATTGTCCCCACTTACACAGGCACCAGAATATTTTAGTAAATTCAACAAAGAGTATGATGATTATATGCTCAGAATTAGTAATTCCACTTCTGGAAATCTTCCCAAAGGAATGAATATAAATGTTGGAAATTTAACAATATGCACAAGGGTGATCATCAGTGAAACAAGTGAAAGCAACCTAAATGTCTAAAATGTGGAAAAAGCCAAGAATGGCATGGAATAATCACTCCAATGAGGTGTTTTTATTCATGACATCTAAAACTCTAGTTATAAAACTACATGTTTTATTATATAGAAAACACTAAGATGTAGTGTTAAATGACAAAGGTAATAGTTAAAATGTATATTATAATTACGGTGTGGATAATCTAAAAATATACATGGGAAATGGTTTGGAAGAAAATATTGCCTATAAGACCTGGTTTAGAAAAAAACAATAATAATCATGTTACTGCAATGATATTATTGGGGGCTTTTTTGCTTGATTAAAAACAAGCTCTATAATATGGTTCTACTACATTTCTAATAAATGCAAATGAAGCATTGGAAATATGCTGCTGTGTGTGTTATCAACTTCCCATCAACCAAGGTGTTTATGATGATGTTGGATGACCCTTGTCAGTGACGCTGTAACGTAGGGGCTGGTACAGATGACCTGCAGACCAAGTCCATCTGGCTGCCTATTTTGTGTGGCCCATGAGACAGGAAGAATGTTTACATTTTTAAATAAATGTGGAAAAATCAAAAGAAGAAGAGTAGTTCATGACAGGCGACAACTATATGAAATTCAAATTTCAGTGTCCATACATAATGTTTTATTGGAACATAAGCATGTCTATTTACTTGTCTGATTTCTATGGCTGATTTGCCTGAAAACTATTATAGAGTCCAGGAGTTATAACAGAAATGATGTGGCCTGCAAAGCCTGAAATATTTACTTTCTGGTCCTTACAGAAAAAGTTTGCTGACCTCTGCTGTAGAGGAATTCTTAATTGAAAAGTGGTTAAATTAGAATGCCCTTAATTCAATCTTTAAAATATTTCTTTAAGCCCAGAGTTTCTGTTATTCTCCAATAGTTGTCTGCATATAAGCAGCAAGTGGAAAATCATTGGTTTTGAAACAGCAATATAAACCGGAGAACTAAAGAGCTGCAAACATTCAGCAACAAAATGATCGGAAACAAATAAAAGGTTGGGAGAATATGACAAAAGAAAGGGTGGAGGATGAGTAGTAAAATTTGGTCTGGATTCTGAAGCTTCCTTCTGTCCTATTCTCCTAGGCTTTAATCCTCAAAGGAGCTTCGGAAAGGCAGTTTTAGTTTGAACCAAGTGAAACTTGCTGCTTCTGTAAGTCAAAAACCATCAAATATTGGAAATTTCATACAGAGCAAGTAAACTTTCATACAGTGCAATATTATAAAGGTAATATTGACAAATGCAATCCAGCCAAAATAACTCCCAATTCAGAAACAGATTAAATTATCTCTCATAAGCAAATTTTAGTGAAAGTTGGATGCTTTCAACTTAAAATGTTTTAAATGCTTAGTATTCCCAAGTTTAGTTCAGGCATTTTCTTTTGACATTTGAAAGACTTATTTATGCATTTTACTGGATTTTCATTGATTATAACTTTCCATCTAAAAAATAGTTCAATGTGAATTTGGTTATTTAAAAGTTCATTTGATGGGCTGGTTGAAAAACTAAACTATTTTGGTCACAAGAGAAAATAAATTTATTTTACTTTTTCAAAACTAACTTAATATGGAAGATCTGCCCTTTAGTCTAGACGCAGGAATTAGGGAAATGGGTGAGATAAATGTGTACTGTTTTTTAAAAGGTTAGCAATATATATTATAAATCAAGAAAAGGTGAGAAATATTGAATTGAACTTGAAGGAAAGCTTTAGAAAGATTAATTTTTTGCAAAGAATGAAGTAGAAGAAGTATATGATTTTGAACTGGATTTAAAGCAACCTCCTTTGCTGCACATCATATTTAATAATTCCTGATCTGAAACCCAGGAGTACTTTCATGTTTATTTGAAAGATTCAATAATAGCTGGTACTGTGCAACACATCAAAAAAAGATGCACCTACCCTAGTTAAGACAGAGGTAACTTTGCAAAAATCAGGAAAACAAAAGCAGGTAACTAGAGTTGAAGTCATTCTACTGAAGCAGGAAAACAGGGTCTGGAGACAGGAAACATAAGTCTGATTCACTCTTCAGCTATGACAGGAAATATCCTCTCCATAGGGTACAGGCGAAGTAAATGACTTTGTAACTTTACTTCATCCTCTCCATTTACATAAGGAGTACCCCAAGTAACCAACAGAAACCTCTAGGGGGTATTTAAACTCCCAAAAATTCTGTAATGGGGCCTTTTGAGCTCCTGTGCTCGGGCCCACTCCCATGCTGTGGAGTGTACTTTCGTTTTCGATAAATCCCTTCATCCCTTCTTAGCTTTGTTTGTGCATTTTATCCAATTCTTTGTTCAAGAAGCCAAGAACTTGGATACCCTCCACCATTAACACCATGTGTTGCAAATCAGGCTCCATTGTGAAGTTTTACTAAGTAACAGGCCAGCAAAACATAACATTGTGTGTCACGTTCCTTGAACCTATTATGAGGATTTGACAGACCCATACATTTATCTCATCTACTTTGAACCATTTCCCATAGCACCCCCTCAACCTCGCTCCCACTCCCTGGGTAAGGATTTGTCCCTGGTCCATTGTATATATTCCTGAGATTATTGGTTAAAAAATCACAGTTACCACAGAATACGGTATAGTAAGAAAAATATTTTTCTTAAAGAAAATTTTTAACTTTCCCATTAAAACATCTCATAATTATCTTCTAGTCAATACAAAATAAATTTTGTTTCAATTTCAAATTGAATTTACTTTTAATTCCAAAGAACTAAATGTACACATTAAATGAATGAGAATCCTAATAGAGATTTTTATCAACAAAGAAAGCCTCTTATGTTTATGTACAAAACAGTTAAATTCTTTTGCACCTCAAATATTACCTTAATCTTGAAAAGGCAACCACCACTGTGCTTGTATTTTTCACAACTACTGATTGAATTATATCACTGGGATTTGGGAATGAAATCTAAGAGTGAAATTGGATGGTCCAGTTTTGAAATAGGATTTAGAAAGCTATCTTCTAGTCATTTCGTTAAATTAAGCCACTACTAGTTTCTATACTACCCTGTCCCTACCTGTATTTGTCAACCATATACACATACACAAACACACCAACTTGAATATGATAGGTAGAACATGCAAAACTAGTTTTGAAAAATGTCACAGATACCCAAGTCCACATAAAAATATATTAGATATCATCGTGGAAATGTCTTTTAATTTTATTTTGTGACTATTTCTTGTTATGCTAATTCTCTTCTTGTTAAGAAAGATTTTACTTCATCTTGCACACGTCAGAAAAATACCACTGGTACACAACCAGAGAACTACCGTACTGTGCAACAAATTGCCACTGATAATCCATGAATGTGATTTATTTCCCTTTCATGTTTGAAAGTCAATTTTCTCCAAATCACTGGTTAGCTAACAAATACTAAGTAGTTTTTTTTTTTAAAGAGAAAAACCTGAAATTTTCCCTTCTTGAAGTAAGTGAAAACCTTAAGAGTTCATTTCAAACAGGAGCTTAACTTACAAGGCAGAGAATGCAACGGTTCATGTGTTTTCATTGATGGCAGTGGACCCCGATTTCAACGTTCAAAATAATAATTGCACTTGGACACATTTCTTTCATCAAGTGTATAAAAATTTCTTCATCTGTATTCCATTTGTCACCAAATCAACGAACTGGCTTATTTTTATAAATTTGTGAATCCAACCATAAATGTAATCGAGGAGCCAGGGCCCATAGAACTCTATAGCCCTGGTCTGGTCTCTTCAAAGTGATTTGAAGTCCTCAGTTATTCTATGTAGGAGCAATTCAGTCCTGTGTGGCTGATCTGCACGTAAATAATCCACCACTACAGTTTGCAAAGAGAATATATTTAGCTGTTCTTTTTGTGGGCTCATGGGCTTGGGTGTGCACACTGCAAAACATGCCTGATTTTTTTTTTAAATTGTGGCTTCCACATTTTAAAAATAACAGCATCACAATTGTCTTCTCAATGGCACATCAGATTTTAAAATATGCTGAAGCTAAGGTGAAAGAAAAACAGTTTTTGAGTTTGCTTTATACTGAGATATTCTACTCCTCTTTAATGTGATTTCTCTTAAAATATGCAAGTTCTGATACTCAGGAGAGTGCATTATGCACTTTGGCAGGCTGTCACTTTTCTTTTCAAAGTTAAATATCTTATACAGAAACAAAACCCAACTATTTAAAAATAATTTGCACCTGACATTACTTTTTAAGATGTTACTGGGGGAGGGGGGTGTTCATTAAAATGGGTACAATATAGAAATAAAGCACTGCCATGATTCAATATGAATGCTAACTGGTATTATAAATGACTATTTGGTAGGATGTCTTTTACATAAACATGAGTGTATTATGCACAAGTTATGATTGCAAAGGGCTACGGGATACCAATTTCCAGAGGGCTATTCGACTTGTCCTTTTTTCTTTAATTAGTAATGTATCGTCTAATCCTTGTGTTCATAATTTAAAACTTCAGAACAATAAAGTTCTGCTTGAAATTTAGAGAGAATGAAAGCTTCAGAAAATTCAGAAATTTAGAGCAATAGAGCAAATGTGACTCTAATATAGGAAAGGTATAATCAAAACATCATTGGCAAGGATTAGTTAAGATTACATAATAAAATCACAGAAACTGAAGCAGCATGGCTCTGAAATTTATCAGTTAAAAATGAAAGAATATATAGCTATTTAACGAGATTGAGTCAGCTTAACACCTGGGATTTACTATTAGTATGTTAAGACAAGAAATGCATATACTATTTCTTAAAAAAAAATGCAGGCTTTTGACAAAAATAAAAGCTTTCGCTTCAATAATTCTGAAAGTAATCTACATTCCAAACTTTTCTAATTGCAATGCCTATTCATCTGGTATAAGGTCAACTTTTATTTCCATGTAATTAAGGAATAGGATCTATAGTATATGAATTATATCTTAATAAAGCTGTTACAAAAAAAAAGCCAAAATAAACAAACAAAAGGAAACAAAAAAATAGAATCTGTTTTTAAAGGAAAAATATCTGAACTAATGAAAATGAATATATATATAGGTAAACCTATGAGATTTCCAGAAGGGATACGAATTAGGGTAAATATAAGTTTTATAAATTATCATGTCAACCATTAGATCACTCTAAGTCTCTGGCTGTTATTGAAATGGAATTAATAAATTATACCCAACTACATTAAAATAAATCTTACATGTTCTATAGTTTATTTACCAAGTAGCCTTTGAATAAAAGATTCCGATTCACTGAATTTTCATCTGATATAAATATTTTAAAAACAATAAAATATACATCAACTTCTTTAACCTTCTTTTTTACATTGTTTTCAAATAAGCATTCATGGATGTGTTACTCGGTGGATTCAGTTTAATTTTTAAAATATACTTTAATGGGATTTTTTGAATCACTGGAGCCCTAGAATCTCATTTAAAAGAAAATCTCTCATGATACTGGCCCTGCATACTATTGATTCTATGAATCAGGCTTAAGCAAGAATGCAAAGGAAAGAGGATGATGTTTTTAGGGGATTTTCAAAATGTAAGTCAATATTTTAATTTCAATTTTAAAATTAACAAAAAGGCTTATAAGTAATAACAACAAATAACATGCACTGCAGTTACACAATTGGATGCTGAAAGCTAAAAAGGTTTCAAGGTAGTACAGAGTAATTTACTATATTCTATGGCCTTATTCTGTTTCACTGCCCAATAATCTTTTGAGTGTGAGTAACATCCTATTCTACCACAAGAATCCTGCCAATATGGGATCTATGGCAGGAAGTAAAATAGATTTTCTTTCTGTCCTTTCAAGGAGGCCCTTAAGAGTCTAAAAAACATGTCTCAAGCTCCTTACATGCAGCTTATCTGAGGCCAGCTGAAATCTTATAGCTTATGGATTATTCTCATAAATCCATTACATTATTCATACACCCATAATTTGATGACTGTATAGCTACCCACACTCAATGCTATAGCACCGTGCTTGATAATAAAGGTAGGCATGGGTTCAAATCCAGAAGCTGCCATTTATCATCTGAGTGAGTAGCAAGTTTCACCACTTTACATTCTATTTATTTGTGTCAAATGTACAATAGAACCTTTCTCATGACAGTGTTGATTTTATGGGGTAAAAAAGTGAATAAAAAGTACTTAGCAGGGTATATATTCACTTAATTTTCATAGTTATTAATTTTGTAAGTATCATATTACTATAAGGAAAGACTGCTATAGGAAAATGGGCTATTAATATAAAGGCAATTTTTTTTGTCTTCATTCAACATTACTGGTGTTTTTATGTTCCAAAATACATTAAATTCATTTTTGGTATAATATCTCCTATATATAAGACAAGGTTTTACTTATTTTAGAAGGTGTTTTTTTTTGATTTATCCTTTTACTCAGGTAATGGCTTCTAAATGCATGCCCAGAGTCACTCAATGTAGGTCAAAAGCAATTGTGAAAAGTCTCCAGTATCCAATCAGACCAATATTCAGACCATGATGAAATGGGTGTCTTCTTCCTCTTTTTTCCCTCTTAACACAACTCTCATTTCCTGGTAGATCAGTAAGACAATGAAGCATTCAAGAGAATTTTCAGCAATTGCAACTGCAAATTGCAAAACAACTAAAATGTGTAATGTGACTTGTGCTTGGCTGAGTCTCCAATTTCTTATTTCTTTTCAGATTCATTATCCTTACAGGTGCTATTGCATATGCAGTTATTCAATTAATTCCAACAAGGTTAGAGTTTCCAGGGAAAATGTACAAAATGGACATATATTTATCCCAACAGCATAAATGCTCAGAATCAAAACTGAGGATCTGAACATCATGAGAGAATTTTTTTCTCTTCCTCTTTTAAAGCAATTTAAACAAGTCTTTGTATTGCTGAAACGCAGACTGATAACCTAAAATTGTAAAAATCCTTGTTTATGAAGAAAGCAAGTATATTAGAGTGGACATTTTTCTCAGTTGCTCTAACTATCAAGGAGGAAAGAGAATTCAAGTCCAAAGTTGGTGGTCTCTTAAGACTTATACTTCTCTGCTGGATTTAGATCTTACTCTTAAAACCTAGACCAAAGTGACAAAAACCCTGTTGTGTTTTCTTGGTTAGGTTTGGAAGTTCTTAAAAGTTTAAACCTTTCTGATTGCTAAATTATCTGATTTTGCTTAATATCTATTTTTTTTTTTTTTTTTTTTTTTTTTTAGCGAGGGTGTCTCGCTCTGCCACCCAGGTTAGAGTGCAGTAGCGTGATCTCAGCTCACTGCAACCTCTACCTCCCAGGTTCCAGCGATTCTCCTGCCTCAGCTTCCCAAGCAGCTGGGATTACAGGCGCGTACAACCATGCCCAGCTAATTTTTGTATTTTTAATAGAGATGGGGTTTTGCCATGTTGGCCAGGCTTATGTCACACTCCTGACTTCGTGATCCTCTCACCTTAGGCTCCCAAAGTTCTGAGATTACAGGCGTGAGCCACCATGCCCCGCAACCTCCAGTCTACTTCTACGATAAAGAACGGTCATTTAATATACCCATATAACACAGAGAAGAAAGAAAATACCAACTACAGGCTTTGTGTATCTTTCAAAACATTTAAGTATTAAAGATACCAATCTGACAATTAATGAAGCTGTGTTAATGCAGCTGAAAATTTGGGGAGTAACAAATCATCTCATTTTATTCCAGAATTATTTTTAGTCATTTAAATATTATGTTTCTAACTCAGGGATAGTGAGGGCAAGTGGACATCTCTTCTGCATAAGTACGAGTTGGACTGCATGGGGAGAATGCCAGATATAGGTGATGGGGAGGAAGGCAGCAAATCACACTGCCATGTGTGTACCCATACAACAATCTTGCATGTTCTTCACATGCAATCCAAAATCTAAAATGCAATTAAAAAAAAGAAATTAAAGAAAAAATGGTTCAAAATTTTCATTCAAAAATGTTGGCTTCTGTGAAACATGAGCATGTCTTGTCAAATATGTCAACACTTCCTCTTTTTTTTTTTTTTTTTTTTTTTAGATGGAGTTTGGCTCTTGTTGCCCAAGCTTGAGTGCAATGGTCCGATCTCAGCTCACTGCAACCTACGCCTCCGGGGTTCAAGCGATTCTCCTGCCTCAGCCTCCTGAGTAGCTGGGATTACGGGCAGGTGCCACCAAGCCCAGCTAATTTTTTTGTATTTTTAGTAGAAACGGGGTTTCGCCATGTTAGCTAGGCTGGTCTCAAACTCCTGACCTCAGGTAATCTGCCTGCTGAGGCCTCCCAAAGTGCTGGATGTACAGGCGTGAGCCACCACGTCTGGCATATGTCAACACTTTCAATAGTTTACAGTTGAATATGCACTATTTCCCAGAAAAAAAAAAAAACAGAACTTTCAATGATTTTTTTTTTAAGATTCCTACCTAGAAATAAATTAACAAATGCACACACAAATAAAACAAGAATTCTGCTTCCTGTAATGGTACACTAGAAAATTCAGAACCACCTTTCCATTGAGAACTACTAGAAAGAAAAAGAAAAGACAACATTCAAAAACAAGTTGTTACAGGCACTAGAAAGGAGAAAAATGGAGTGAAGAATTACTGGGAAATGAGAAGAAAGAAGAAAGTGTTCACTATTACCATTACAACATTGTAATACACAGTTGCACAACTTTGGCACTATTGGCATTTTGGAACAGAAATCTCTTGTTGTGGGGCTGTCCTGAGTTTTGTGAATGTTCATTAGCATCTCTGGCCTCTACTTACTAGACATCAGGAGCGCCTTCTCAGTTAATGATAGTCAAAAATGTCTTCATATTACCAAATCTTCCCAGGGGAGCAAAAATGTCTGGGGTTAAGAACCACTACTCTGCTGGTAGAACCAGCTCAGGAAGGAAGGGAGGGAAGGAGGGAGGGGAAATTCCAACATAAATCTAATACAAGATTGGCAAGGCTTGCACATAGAAAACTATAAAATATTATTAAAGGATAATAAAGAGGATTTAATAACTATTGAAGTTTTAGAACACTTAATTAGTCAATATTTCAAAGAATCAGCATACTAGATATTATACCCAGTATTGGAAGATTTAATTATTAAATGTAAAGTATTAAAATGCTATTAAAATGGTACTCTGTCTCTATAAACTGATCAATAGATTCAATATGCAAAGAAAACCCACCAATCTAAAAATAGATAAGGGATCTCAGTAGGCACTTCACAAAAGATACCCAAATGGTCAATAAATACACAAAAAGGTGACTACCCTCAATAGTCATCAAGGAAGTACATATTAAAGCCATAATGAGATACTATACCTGCCCATAAAATGTCTAAAATTAAAATGACCATGTGTGTAAGAATGCAGAGTAATTGCAATGCTCATAAATACTAAGTGAAAATATAAACTGATATAACCACATTGGAAACTAGACATTATCTAATGATTTTGGAAATGTGCAGTTCCACATTTAGCTATACACCAACAGAATGCCATGTTGTTGCTGCATAGGAAAGCCATGTCCAAGCATGTTCATTCTAGCATAATAGCCACAAATCAGATACAATCCAAATACCCATCATTGATAGAATGGATAAGTAAATGATGGTATATGGATTCCATGAGACACTCAATAGCAATTCATTGAGCAAACTTCAGCAATACAACATAGATGATGCTCCCAAAATAACGCCCAGCAAAAAGGCTAGACACAAGAGAATATACATTGTGTGATTCCATTCATACATAGCTTAAAAACAAGAACAACAAAATTATAGTGTTTCAAGATGGTTGCTTGGGAAGTACAACTCTAATGAAAGTTACAAACAAGTTTTTTGGTCTTTCTTTTTAATCTATCAAAGAAATGTGTTTATTTTTAGGTACACATTAAAAATTTATAATATATGACAAATGATAGGATTTTAAAAGTTCAGACTAGAAAATAATTAAATTATATTATACTAACAAAATCCACATTAATTATCTATAACTAATTCTTTCACAAAATCTGGTGATACTAAGTAGCTATAGAAATGTGTGGATACTTTCTTCCTAGCACATATATCACTCAGAAAGAAGTTTCAGTACAATTCAGGACAGTGTCTTCCTTTGGTGTGAAACATAGCAATTAGGAAGGTCTTGAAGGAATTCCTTTGGGAGTTGGCATGTGTTTCTTGACCCAAAGGAATTAATGGAGCTGCCTCCCTTGTCTGTGTGTGTGTGTGTGTGTGTGTGTGTGTGTGTGTGCGCGTATGTGCACTGTTCTGTATAAGTCTTCTATTTCACAACAGAAAAAATATAAAAGAAAACAAACAAACAAAAGCCATTGCTATAAACTGAAAGCTTCTAAATTTCTGAAAAATATGTTGAGTTTTACATTTGGATTCAAGTTAATTTATTTTTCTCGGATGCTTTACTCTTCCAGTGATTATCTATTTGAGGGTATTAAAGAGAAAAACCAAACAGATAAGAAATGAGAGAGAACAGTGAGATAAACAAAAACAAGCAAGGAAAAACAAAAGGAAAAAAGATAAAACCCAGAAATAAAACATTATAGAAAACTATGTATAAGTAAATGTATTTTGAGCTTAAATAAAGCATAGGAAAATCATAGCCCTTACTCTCACCTAGATTATTGTCCTCTAAGTCTACCTATTATACAATTGCAAACAAGAGGCATCATTTACAACTTTACAGCATCATGAGGCAGAAAGTCTCTCTCAAAATATGAATATGCTACCTTTGGGAAGTAACACATGGTCACCTATGAACAGTTTAATTTCTTAATCAGATTAGCTCCCCGGCAACTCCTTCAAAGTTCTGGTTGAGTGAGAAAAACAAACTTAGTATAAGCTCTTTGAGGTTAGGAATCATGTCTTCCTCTTTTTTATTTTTAATTCCATAATTTTTTTTTTTTGGCTCAAAGTTTGAAGCAAAGATTATAAATGTAAGAGAGCATCAAATACAATTCTCTTTTAGAGGATAGTCATTTAAAGTGTTTCAATTTAGAGTTCGCTGTCAAAAAGAAATTCTCTTTTGAAGGGCCAGAAAAAAATGGGCTCCATTTAAGAATATAAAGGATGGTAGAAGGGGAATAGGAGAATACACTTCTATCACAAAAGACATGCAGTAGGTAAAATGACTCTCTGTGGTTATTCTCCAACATGTCTCACTGTTTCCTTCTGTTCTTGGCACGACTTTGATCTTTCCTCAATCTTAGACTTTTTCTTTTACATTTAAATTGTCAGAGGCATTTGAGCCAGAGTAACTCCATCTTGAATAGGGGCTGGGTAAAATGAGGCTGAAATCTGCTGGGCTGCATTCCCAGGAGGTTAGGCTTTCTTATCAGAGGATGTTTATGGTTTAGAAAACAGATTAATAATGTTTACCAAACAGATCCAGAATTTAACAGACCCAGGACTGAACAGACTCATGAAATGTCCTGATGTCCCTACGTCTTAAGAACAAAAGCTTTCTTATTTTAAGAATAAGTTTCGTTTTAAAAACATAATGATACAGATTCTTGTGGGACAGAGTAGTTACACAAAGATTAACAATCCTTCCTTAGGAGTCCTTGTAGTAAAGCACATCTCTCCCACGACGTGCTCTGTTACCTTATATTGAAACAAGCGTTGTACCTAAGGTGGGCACATTCTTTCTCTTGCTTTTGGAAACACCCTGCTCTGTCTATGGAATAGTCATTCTTTTATTCCTTTACATTCTTAATAAACTTGCTTTCACTTTACTCTGTGGACTCTTCCTGAATTCTTTCTCATTCTAAATCTAAGAACCTTCTCTTGGGGTCTAGATCAGGATCCTTTTCCAATAACAAAATCGGGACTTAAAATATGTTGTTAGATCTTCGATTGTTGAACCTTAATTAGAAGTCTCAGAGTGACTATCTCCTCTTATTATATGTTGACTATCATGTGGTCAAGCCATAATACACACATCCAAGTCAGCACCCACTGAACAGGTTCTTGAGGTGAGGAAAAGTGAATTCCAAACCTGGAGATAATAATGTGCCCAGAGTTTCAGCTTGCAAGGAAGCACCATCTACACTCTGCCAGTACCAGGCAGGCAAATAAACAAATGTGTCCCCAGTGCAAGCAAGAACCAAGCACATGGCAGAAAGCTGGGAACAGGACATTCCACTCGGCATTTGGCAGATGGTAAAATGTGCTAGGAAGCTAGCTGTCCTTAGCTAAGAATCTAGTTTAGGCTGCAATGGGAAATAAGATACCTCTTTTGAGTCTTAACCCATCAAGCCCAATTGCCAAAGAGTTCAACAGAAACAGAAAACAATCTGATCTGTCAAGGATTTTATTAGCTTCCCCTAAGTGATATCTGGGGGACTCCGATATACCCATGAAACTGCCACAGTCAAATAAAATAAAAAATGACAGAGATCGAGTAAAGCCAGGCTAGGGTTTCAAACAGCCGGCCGCCTCTGCTTGTCAGATTACTCTCTCATCTTGGGTCACATGGAGGTGTGAAAGAAGGTGAACAGACAAAATGCCTCAGGCATCACTCACAAATATACTAAAGAGGACATTCAAAAGTTGGTCACACTAGAATGATTTTTCCAGGCAGCCATGATGGCAGAAAGTGAGGGTGTGGGACTACAAATTGTCAGAGACTGATAAGAAAATAACTTATTACCTGCAAAAAAAAAAAAAAAATGCATTCTAGTTCCCAGGCAAAGAAAGCATCTTATAAAAATGGAATGTGGAGGTGGAAGGGGACAGGAAAGCGTGAAGGAAATCAGGTAACACAGCTTATAATGTGTACAGCTCATCCCAGTGTTAATGAAGACAGTGTATGAATAAAATCACATCCTTTCAAAAACAATTTGTGTTCTGCGAATATATGTATTTAACTCTTTTACATTAGATCCTACTTGTGGAGTCTGAAATCTGATTACTAAACAAGATACAAATAAATAAAAATATACATCATTTCTTTATGCTAGGGCACCTTATAAAGCAAGGGCCATGAGAGAAAAACAAAGTTTGTAAATTTGGAGCTAGACACTCTGGGACTAAGATCTTTCTGAGACAGATAAGCTCAGGAAATAAATGGGCTTGAATCTAATGGCCCTTGTGGCCCTTGTACATTTTCAGTTGCCTTGCACATTCAGTTCAGCCTGCTACTCTTAACACATTATTCAAGTATACCAAGAAGATGCCTGGCTTTCTTTATTGATGTAATCAAAACTGCCTGCTAAGGAACTTCTGTGACAAGAAATAACACCAGAAAGAACATATTTCCTCCATACACAGAAACTTTTAGTCACAGCATCTTCTCATCCTGTTTGTCCAAGATCTGGAAATGTAAGAATGCCAATTAACTAATGAACACATTTAATTTACAAATCTCCAAATAGTACCATTTTCTATTAAATATAAATAGTACCAGTATTAAAATTATGACTGCCAACCCATTAAATGCATGCATGAAAACTAGAATGCATTTACATTCATAGATGGGCATTAGCTTTTCTTTTCTGTCTGCTCCCACATTGTGTATTCATTTTGTGTTAAAAGTGAAATTGAATTTGCATAGAACCTCTCTAAGTGACTGCACAGACAGGAGAGCTAAATGATAAATAACCTACTTCTACCTCTTGAGCATTCAGGACTCAAGCAGTATGATGACTTAACAAGAGGACTGAATTGGAAGTCAGAAGGGAAGGTTCGAGGCCAAACTCTGCAGCTTACTCGCTTGTTAATTAATCCACATTAATTTCCTGGCTGTAGTTTGACCTTTAAAGATACTCCAAACATACTCAGAGTCATTGCCCATTTGTAAAAATGTTCCAGTGATAATTGTGGTTTTTTTCTTTTCTTTTTTTATTATAATGACCAGAACATCAAACAGCTAAGTATATTAGGCCATTTGTACACTGTGATAAAGACAAACCTGAGACTAGGAAGAAATAGAGGTTTTAATGGACTTACAGTTTCTCATGAGGGAGGAAGCATCACAACCACGGCAGAAGGCAAGGAAGAGCAAGTGACGTCTTACATGGATGGCAGCAAGCAAAGAGAGCAAGCTTGTGCAGGGAAACTCTCATTTTTAAACCCATCAGATCTCGTGAGACTTATTCACTATCCTGAGAACAGCACAGGAAAGACCTGCCCCCACTATTCAATTATCTCCCACTCCTACTGGGTCTCTTCCACAATATGTAAAAATTCAAGATAAGATTTGGGTGGGGACACAGAGCCAAACCATATCACTAGGTATTAAAAAATTGTGACAAGTGATGTAACCCAGAGTTAAAGTTCTATAGCTGTTAAAGAATGCAAGGGCCACCCATTCTAGATCACTGCCGTGCTGGGCCACATTGGAGCCTGTGGCAAGAGGAAAATCAGTATCGCCAATTCTGTCTTAATTTAAGATTTTGGTATGTTGTTTGTGGATTTTGTCATTAATTTTAATTTTTAAAAATTATTGTGTTAAAATATTATCTTGATTACAGAGTGCTCTGGAATCCCCTTAAGTTGTGTACCCCAAATGAGTGCCTCACTCACCTCTCCCTAGTCCAGTCCTGTTTCTAGATTCTTCCTCTAAACCCTCATGTATTCATCCAGTAAACACAAAGGCAAGTAATGAATAAACACACTCACATGCCCAATCTTTTCCAACTGAGAATATTTGGATTTGAACTGTGGCAGAAGAATCCATTCAGAATCTACTGTCTTATTAAATTTAGTATTGTTCTAACAATTAGGAAATACAATTTTAAATTAGAAGAAAAATAATCCTAAAAGGACCAGGCATTTCATGAAAGCACAACAGAAGTGTTCCCCGGACAGCTGATTTAGGATTAGATAGACAAATACAAATGACAACTATTGGCTTTAAATTTTCATGGCAAGTCATAGCACACTATTTTAATTATAGATGAACATTTTGGGTTATTTTAAAGAATGCATCATAAGTTCCAGCGACTTGGAAGCTGAGGCAAAAGGGATCACTTGAGCCAAGGAGGTCAAGGCTGCATTGAGTCATGATCATGCCACTGAACTCCAGCCTAGGCCTCAAAATAAAATAAAAATAAAAATACAAAACCACCCCGAACAAATACACAACATGCTGCTTTAGTTAGTACCCTAGGTTCTCATTTTTTTGTGCTCCCCTATTCTTGTGAACCTCCTCAAGTTTTAGCTACCATGCACTGCACAGGGTGTGTACCCCGGCTCCATCTCTCACTGGTAGGAGCTGGGCCTGGATTTCTAGTTTATGTTATGATCACGTAATTACGTCAGGTTCTATGATTCTTGAATTTTTGTATATCATGGAATTTTATGTGGTAATATACCTCAGGGCAGCGCTCAATAAGAAATCATTGAATGAATGAATTCATAAATGAATGGAGAAAATGTATGAATAAATAAATAACAAGATAATTTGCAAAACTGTGAGCTAACCATCCCTTAGTACCTAACCCTAAGCATTACATATTTTTCAAAATTCTCGTTGAAATTTAATTTTCTCCTTGAGTGGCAAGGATAAAATGAAATAATCCAGGCAATTGGCAAAATACGCAGATAACTTGGGGGCATACTGCAGAAACGCTATCTTACACATTATGATTTGAAATTCCTAAGGGGGTCTTCCTGGTAGCCTTTGGGTGATGTGCTCTGTAATAATCCACTCTAAAGACCCTAAAGCACACTAAATAGCCTGAAAATCTGGAACAGGAAATAGGTTAAAGAGTACAGGAAAGTTATTAGTTAGGTCAGCAGTTAAGGGATTTATCTGGTGCCCATATGCCCATAGCACTGAACAAGCCAAGAAAATAGACATGGTCTGACCTTTAGATTTTACTGCCCCATAATTAACTTTAAAAATCAGATAAGCAGACTGAGGGAGCAATGCTCACTTACTCACAGCAAAACAGCTTGGATATTAGGCTGGAAACACATATACATTAAAAAATTAGGCAGAAGGCTTTTATATAACATATAATATAGATAGCCTTTCAGAATTTGGAAACAGATTCCCAAAATTACAAAATCTAGGTCCTAGACAATCAAAAGAATAAAAATACATGGAATGATCACTTATCTCCCTTAAAATACCTTTAAAAATGAATGTGTCTGTAAAAATGGCTTGTGAACAAACAACTTACTTTTTAAAAATGTGATGAACATTTTATCTTTTAAAAAAATGAAGAAAAGTAGTCATGAAATAGTAGTACTCTGAAAAAGGGAAGCTGGCTAAGTATAGCAACTACATTTTTGTGCCTGCATTTCACATATGGGCATTAGAATCTGTCTTTACAGTGAAGCAGTTTCAGGGTCATGTGCCAACTCCACAACTTCGACAGCCTTCCATAGTAATGAGCATGGCCTCTACTGATGCAAAAACACATCTGAGTCAAGACTTGAGTCTTTAAGCTCTCCTGAGAGATTTGCCTTAATGCAGGGCCTGCTTACATCCCTGAGTCTGTCATTCCCTGAAAGCAGAAGAGATATGCCCTTTTCATTCCCTGCTCCTGAAGTAATTACAGGCTCAGGTAACGGGTCAGTGGGGCACTTGGGACTTCTACATGCCAAGAGGAGAGAAATCAATGTCTACACTGAAACACACACACACACACACACACACCATTGGTAGCATTAGGAAGCACTGCCACTTGTCCTAGGGAATCACCAGGACTTTGATGGCATCTGTGATAAAGATAAAGAGTGTCTCAGAATCAAGACTCCACATTTTACCCTCATCCTGGGAGAATGGCTGCAGAAGAAAGGACAACAAACATGTCAGGAAAAAGTAAATGATCCTCTACGTTTTCTTGGCTAAGTAGCCTTATGAGAAATCAAATATTTTGAACAAATACCTCTGTGTGCTTATTGTTCCCCACATGCGGGTGTGTGACTAGCTGTCCAGGGAATCATTTACATAAAGATCACCATGCCCATTTTTTTCAGGCCTAAAAACATTTTGGGTTCGCACTGCTGTTAAAGGGTCCCAAGGTCTGCTGATTTCGTGCTGGCTATGCCTCTCATTTCATCCCATGCAATATTTCAAGGCTTAGTCCTCCCTCAAGGATTAATCTAAGTAGCTCTTTCCACAGGCCCTTACTTGGTAACCTCACAGCCTTCTTTAACATTGTGAACAAGCACATTGCCAAGTGCACAAATACATGTGTGTGCCCACCAAGACACACCCAGAAAGAGGACAGATACGCCATCCATTCTGAGTGTTCACAATCAACCTTGTGATTGTGAACTAGCTGAGAGGAGATGCCTCCTTCAGAGTATTTCATGGCCATAATTATTTCCTATTCAATTTGTTACCGCTACATCTTACCTAAAAATAAAATTGCACGACTATTAGGAAAGCAAAAAAGAGAGCCATCCAAATAAATGTCAGTTGTGTAGAACAAGATGAAGGTGAAGGCACTACAGGATTAAAGGATGCATGTCTTCTACCACCATGGTTTGGATGGTACTGACACCCCTTACATAAAAATTGAATCTCCAAAACTTGCTGTGTGTGTCAATCTTTCAGATGCCAAATAAAGGGATGGTAGCCCTCTCCCTATCTTAAAACAGGCTCTCTCCGTTCCTCTGACCATTATTTTGCAGTCCTTCCTTGGAAGCTTAGAATTAGGTTGTTTACTACACAAGAGATCTGAGTGCTCAGAGCTTGTCAAGAGGTGGGACAAGCATCTGACAACTAGGCATCTGACCCCTGGGAATTCTCTGCCACACAGGTAGCTTGGTATTTCTTTCTTTCCCTCCCTCCTGCCTTCTCTTTCTGTCTTCTTTTCTTCCTTCCTCTTTTCATTCCCTTCCTCCCTTCCTTTGTCCCTTTTGCACTCTCCTTCTTTCTTTTCTCTGACTCTATTCTTTTTCTTCCCTCCTTTCTTCATTCCCTCTCTCCCTTGTTCCTTTTGTCCTCTTCCTCCTTTTTCTGCCGCTTTTCTCTGACTCTACTTCAACAGTGAAACATTTTCTCTATTTGCTTGCTGTGAACATAATGGTATCTGAAATGAAGAGGCTGCTCAGAGTTCTTCTTTAATTGGAGCTAATATCTTTGAAAAAGTAAATTAATACGTATCTCTCTTGATAATCCGAGTAAATCACAGCAACTTCCCTTACTCTTTCCTCATCTCATGGTAAGGGTATAGGGGAAACAGACAGTCTCCTAAGTGGCCAGGCGCAGTGGCTTACACCTGTAATCCCAGCACTTTGGGAGGCAGAGGCAGGTGATCACTTGAGGTCAGGCATTCGAGACCAGCCTAGTCAACATGGCAAAACCTCCATCTCTACTAATATTACAAAAATTGGCCAGGTGTTGTGGTGCCTACCTGCAATCCCAGCTACTCAGGAGGCTGATGCAGGAGAACTGCTGAAACCCAGAAGGTGGAGGTTGCAGTGAGTGCGCCACTGCACTCCAGCCTGAGTGACAGAGTGAGACTCCCTCTCAAAAAAGAAAAGAAAAAAAGGAAGTCTTCTAAGTGAGTTTCACTTATAATCCTATAACTTCTAGCTGAAATTAAGTGAATCTTCTGCTAGTTCAGACTCCAAGACAACAATGTAGATAACTCTTACTGATTTCCACTCTAATTATAATATAAAAAACTATAATAGTGATATAATTTTCCTTTATTACCTTCTATGACTCTAAACCCATTCTTTTGGCATTCAAAACCTTCTTCAGGAAGCTACTAATCATGCAGTAACTTAATCCCTAGCTGTTGTCAAGGATTACAGGACAATATATAGTGCCCAATACATATTAGCTATTATTATTATTATTAAAGAAAAGGGCCAGTTAACTCCCATTCCAATTTCACAGAATAGGAAACCAGGGCTCAGGTTTTACTTCTGGAAACTGCACGGCAAGGAAGGAACTGGCAATGGCAGACCCGAAACTAAATTCTGTGGGTCTCCATATGATTGCATTATTTGGAGCTTTGTAGTAAAATATTTTAGGAAAGATTCAGATTATAATGTAATTATAACATGTCAAAGGGCACAGTAAGAAGCTATAAGGACGCCCACTGCATGAATCTGGGATGATCTGAATATCAAAATAAGGAATTATAATAACAGGTAATAACCCACTGAACAAAGATCATGAGTCCACATGAATATAAACGAATAAATACATACATACAGAGGAGAAAAATGTTCTCTTTACAGTAGGAGACAAATTAACACAAGTGGAAGGAACTATAGGAGAAGAAACTCATCATTTGGCAACTTACCAGTAATAATTGATTTAGGCAAGAAACTAAGTGACTATTAAAACTAACGAAGGAAATGAACATGAGGAACAGGATTCTACTCCACATCAAAATATCTCTCTACAGAATACAAATTATTACTATTATTATTATTGAGATGAGGTATTGCTATGTCACACAGGCTGGAGTGCCATGGTGCCATCATAGCTTACTGCAGCCTTGAATTCCTGGGCTCAGGCAATCATCTCTATCTCAGCCTCCAGACTAGCTGGGACAACAGACACATTCCACCACACCTGGGCTAATGTTAAAAAACTTTTTATAAGGATGGGGTCTCCCCTATGTTATTGAGGCTTGTCTTGAACTACTAGGCTCAAGCAATCTTCATGCTATGGCCTCCAAAAGTGCTGGGGTTACATGTGTGAGCACTGTTCCCAGCAAGAAAACAAATTATAAAGGCAGAAAAAGTAACTTTAGAGTAGGGAAACCTGGAAGTAACCATATTAATAAATGTCTAAGTTATCACCATCAATAATGGGACAAATTGGTGTCATGTGCCACCCAATATGATGCAATGAGAACAACACAGCATCAGTTCAGTGCTGGCCCAACTCAAAGTGCGTAACTTAGGTCTAATCATCAGGAAACACCAGGTAAATACATGTTGATGGACATTCTATAAAATGACTGGCTTGTAATCTTCAAAAGTCTCAAGGTTGTGAAGGTCAAAGAAAATGGATAAAGTGTTACAGATTGAAGGAAAGTAGAAAATAGGAAAACTGTACACAATGTGTGATCCTGGATCCTACCCTTTGCTTTAAAGAATACTATTGGGATAATTGTTAAAATCTTAGTAAGTTCTCTGGTAAAACAGAAGACATGGATTCTTTCTTCTGTTTTTACAACTTTTGTAGTATTCGTACAACTTTTCATCGTTTGGAATTGTTTCAGAATTTAAAAAATTAAAACCTCTATTCTGATTATGAAACACAGTACCATTCTATACCGAGCTAACAATTTTGAGATGATGTAAGTCAAAATACTTAAATGACAATTTTAAAACCAATTTGTTGTGAAATTTAGACAATGTACTCTGTAGGAAGTCAGAGAACAGGATACTGATGGAATCAGAGAAGGCATCAGCTATGGACTGAGTTGTATAGCCTCAAAATTGATATGCTGAAGCCCTAATCCCCAATGTGACTGTATTTAGAGACAGGGCTTTTCAGTAGGTTATTAAGATTAAGTGAGGACTCAACGGTGGAACTCTAATAAAGCTGATATCCTTATTAGATGAGGAAGAGACATCAACTCTCTCCTCTTTCTCTTTCTTTCACTATACAAACAAAAGAAAGTCACATGAGGACACAGTAAGAAGGTAGCCTTCTGCAAAAGAGGAAGAGAGCCCTTACCAGTAAATGAATTAGCCTGCATATTAATCATGGACTTCTAACCTCCGGAACTGTGAGAAAATAAGTGTCTGTTGGTTAATTTACCCAGCCCATGGCATATTCTATGGGAGCCCTAGGTGACTAGGACAGCCTTATCATAAAGACCAGATATGATTTTGAGCCTTAAAAGATGTATGAAAATCAAAAATGTATGCTTCAATCTGGTCTAATTTATTGCTATACTCATCTATCTTCCCCAATCAAGTTTAAGCTACTTAAAGGCATATATTATTTTAAAATGACATAAGGTTCAGCATATAGAAGGTAGACACAAAATTTTATAAATAAATGTCTTTATGACATTTTCAGATGAGTAGAGAAAAATCTTATAGGTGGCAATAGGATGTAGTTTAAGCAGGATGATGGCCTAGGTGAACCAGACATAGAGGCGCAACAGGAAAGGGATCTTCTCATTTCTTCACACATCAACAATAACTGACTCAATTTACACTTTTCAATGCCTTAACAATGAGGAACACTAAAAACAGAAGATATATGAATGTTAACTAAAGATTGTCTACATTAGCTCATTAATCAGTTGGATAGAGAATTAGATCTATTAAACAATTTATTATTGCACATTAATAAAACTTTGCTTTTGTCTCACTAGAATTTAATCCCTTCAACCTTCTTAAAATAATATCACACCCCAAATACGTATATTCAAATACAATGAAGCCCACCTCTGCTTTCTGTTTCATTTTCTCTTTCTCCCTTCTCCTTCTTTCCCTTGATGTGTATTTCTAACTACATTATCTAGCTTTGTAAACCCTTCGAGAATGTATTTTGTGTAAAATGTACAACTCTAAATATTAATACATTTTACTTCATTATAAAGTAGTTCTGATATTTTTAGCATAGTAATTATGATAATGCTATCATAGACAAGGATCACAATAATAATTATCATATCACAAACTGCAAGCTTGATTTTTAAACAATTGCTTGGGCTCTCTGCTTAATGCTTCCTTTCCTTCTTTTTTGCCTCTCTCTCTCCCTAGTGGTATGTAGTACAATAAAGTTTCTATTTTGCCTCTCTCTCACTCTAGTGGTATCTAGTAGAATAAAGTTAAAGAGGATCTAGACCCCACCATGGGGCTATAAACTTCAATCTAAAGCACAGTCCCTTCATTATATTTATTTTGATGTCTTTAATTACCATAGTTTTCTTAGCCTATATCTTCTCCACTCTTTAATTTTGAGTCTCCCATGGAATCACATAAACAAAAACTAGATGCCAACACAACTAACCATTGAACTGCAAATTGAAACTCTACTTTTCAGCCCCTTTTCTCTATGCTATTCAACTGGAGATCTGACCATGCAATTGTTAGGTTACTCTTGAATGATTTATGGAAAGTTACACTTCTTATTTTTACAAGCTCTTGTTCATTTTCTTTTCTTTTTTAGTGACAAGACCTCACTCTGTCATCTAGGCTAAAGTGCAGGGGCGCGATCCCAGCTCGCTATAACCTTGGACCTCTGGGCTCAAGCAATCTTCCCACCTCAGACTCCTGAGAAGCTAGGACTATAAACTTGCAGGATCATACCTGGCTAATTATATTTTTTAAATTTTTTGTAGACGAGATATAATTTTGGAATTATATATAATTTTGGAAATATCTATACAGGTTGGTCTCAAACTCCTGGCCTCAAGCAATCCTCCCACCCTGACCTCTGAAATCACAGGGATTACAGGCTTCAGACACTGTGTGTGGCCACTGATGTTTTTCGCAGTATTATTTCTTATACATTTTTGTGTACTCATTCTCATTTATACATTTGAGGAACAGTTACCGAGTGCCTACTCTGCATGTACACGTTTTAGAAGACTGAGTTGTTTGTTTTTGTGGTAGGATGAATAACACTCCCATACCCTCAAAAAAAAAAAAAGATATCCATATCCTAATCCCTAGAAATTGTTAATTTACGTGGTAAAAAAGACATTAAAGATGTAAATAAATTCAGGATTTTTTAAATGAGGAGATTATCTTGGTTTATCTAAATAAGCTCAGTGCAGTCCCAAAGGTCCTTATGGATTCTGGAGTATCTGAGTCAGGATAGAAGGAAGAGCAAGAGTTTGAAGAAATGTGAAGAAGGAACCATGAGCCAAGAAATTAATTGATGCCTTGAATTTAGCCAGTTAGACTGAATTTAGACTTCTAGCCTTTAGAATTTAAAATAATGCATTTATGTTGGCTTAAGCTACTAAATTATTGGTAATGTGTTACAGCAGCAATTGGATACTAATATAGTTTTGTTTCATGTTCTTAGAGCAAGTCAAACACACTATTTGAAAGATTTTCCCTTTCAAATCTATTAGCAAAGACAGCTGCTTCCTCTATGATGGACAGGGGATATCCATGGGGAGAGAAACAGACCATCCAGTCATCTGAAGATTGGTGAACAGTCATCTCTGCACTTTGACGTGCTCACCTCCTTCAGACTTCATTCTATGGTTAAGCAGATTTCCCAAAATGAGCACTGGCAATGACAATTGGAATACATTTATATTAAATATTTATAAAAAGACAGTAAAGCAGAATGTCCATTCTAATCAGAGGTATTGTGAGTGGAAATGTCTAATTTTTAAAAATTGCATAATAGATAAATACACTTTGTTGACTTCTGTTGCCAACTGTAATTAGCATTCTAATGATAGAAGTTAACTACACTCTCAAAATCTGTAGTAATAGCAAGTCATAATCATAAGTGATAATAAGCTTTCATTTAATAAAGAGTTCTAGAGTATATTATCTAAATTAATGTTATTACATTATTTCTGTCCTCTATTATTTATTAGACCCAGTTAAACACTTTCAAATATTAGGTAGACTCAAAAATATCAAATGAGATTAGAAAAATATAGTTAGAATGGAAAAAAATAGATATTTAGAAATCATTTAAAATTTATTTGAGCCCAAGGCAAAACTAATAAATCATGATGGAATCATTGGAGACATCCAGAGTAGAAAATACTTTACCCAAATGGTCTCTATGCTGCATCTCTGTATACTGTATCTATTAGCTGCATGCATTCTTATTAAGATACAAAGTAATTTAAAATTATTCCATAAAATTCCACCAAAGTTTCACCGAACAATTTAGAAGTTTAGTTTTCAGCTTATGCTATAAATTTCACTGCAAATTTAAGAACTCCACAGGGATTCTGAGACTTTTGACAACCTCATGATGTGTTGTCAAAAAACAACATGAAACAAGAATGCTGATGAATCTTTCAGATAGTAAGAATTGGGCTAAAAAGGACAGAATCCTAAAGGAAAATGAAACTTGTAGGTTTATGATCTTCCAGGTATAATGCCTTAAAAAGGTACATCTCCTTCAGAAGAGAAAGGGAAAAAATAGATAGCACATATTTCATTACAAAGTCCTTCTCCCCAGTTGGGACATTGTCTGTACGTATGTTCTACCCACTAATTGAACGTCTAAAGCAATACAAGTTTTATTACCAAACCTATCTGCTTTCATCATATAGTACAAATGGATCCTAAAAGCTTAAATACTCTGGTCTCGGGCTAAAATGCCTTGGGAAAAGTCAGTAAATATTACCACAAAATGAAATGGCTTAATAACGAAATCATAATGTCACTGATTGGTATCATTTTAAAATTCCAATTTTAACATTTCTCATTTATAATTCTGTGGGTTATCACTTTTTTAAAAAGCACTTTAATCCCACTACCAAGGTATTCTGCTATTAGTTATTCTCTCAGACTGACTCAGTTACTGTTGCCAAGGAAACAGCCAGGAAGCAGGAGTTAAGCAGACTCTTTCATCTGGCGAGGGGATGATGGGAATGGATGAGAGAGTAGAGCAAGGTCAGGCATTTACTGCTGAATACAAATCTGTCATGCCTAATAGATGAAGCTCTTTAGTTTCTGTGCTGCTCAGGCTACTCCCAGCAGCCAAGGAGAAAATAAAAAAGACACTCAAGCATGAATGTCAATCAGCCCATGCTGGCAACAGTGATGTATTTACATGTGCCATACCAGCTGTACTAGGCTTCACTATCTATGAAAAGATAAATTAAATAGGTGTCAATAATTATAGAAGGTCAGAATCTCAATCCTAGAGTTACACTAATAAGGTCAGACAGATGGGATTTGGCCGATTTATCCCATCAGCATACCTAACGCTTCTTTTTTGGGGGTCAGAGTTCAAAACATGTCATCAGCTCAAATGTATTGAACTGAGAAAACCTTTAATCAATCTTCTTATGATTATTTTCCAAAATCAACAATCTTTTGATACATGTTGGAAAATGTTAAATACCTAGGGCTCATTTAGAGCAATAAGATGTGCTATGCAACAGTAATGTGTTAATCAAAATTTTTGTCAAAATTAAATGTAAGCAATCTTTATTTTATTGTGTATTTTATATAGATAGATATATAGATATAGATATAGATATATAGATTTTTTTTTTTTTTTGAAACAGAGTCTCGCTCTCTACCCCAAGCTGGAGTACAGTTGTGCGATCTTGGCTCCCTGCAACCTCTGACTCCTGAGTTCAAGTGATTCTTCTGCCTCAGCCATTGCTGGGATTACATGCATGCACCACCACCACCACAGCTAATTTTTGTTATTTTCAGTAAATATGAGGTTTCAGCATGTTGGCCAGGCTGTCCTCGAACTCCCGGCCTCAAGTGATCTGCCTGCCTTGGTGTCCCAAAGTGCTGGAATTATTGGCATTAGCCACCATACTCAGCCCACATTTCATTTTAATGGTAATACAGTTGTTCATATCAGAGATAGAATTTATCTTTTAATTCATTCTTGTGATTCGGTTTCTAGCATTAAAAACACCTAGATTATGGTGTGTATGTATACACGTTTGAATAGAAATTCATTTCCTTAACAAGTTGCTTCAAGGTCTATGATATTTCAGAGTCCGTGATGGGGATTGGATTGGTATATGGAAGGAAAAATAAGGCCTCTTATAGCAAGGAGGGATGGACAAGTAGACTGATAACTATAATCAAAATAAACATGTGAAAGAAAACCCATCCAAATTATATCAGCTCACTCCACATCTAAAATGCTTTCATACAAGTTAGATCTTGAATTTCATCAGCTCTAACAGGCTCATAGAACAGTTATAGATTCAGTTTCCTTCTTGACTGTGTCAAAAATGCGTAGATTTTTATTCATAAAATGGATTGTTGTAATAAAGTTAAAACATATGCTATGACATGTATTTTATATGCTTTAAAATGATGGAGTGCTTGCTTTATAACGTCCACTTTCTAACCACAGACTAGTCAGTGATTCCGCTATTAAATTATTATGCATTAATTTCTCTGGAGGAGGCAAAACAGAAAGACAAGAGGGTACAATATTTACATAGTTCGCTTCCTTAAGTCTTAGGTTCCCAAATCTGCTTGATTTAAGAGGAGTCTTCACCTGGGTTGCTTGTTAAAAATAGAGATCTTAGAGCCATTACATTTTTTATAAACCTACCAGCTACTCTAATAATGGATAATATTTTAAAAATTTAAGCTAACTTTGATGTTAGGATTAACACTAAAACCTTCTGCAAATTTTGAAGCCTAAGAAGTCAATTTACATGATGAAAATGAATTTACAAATAATGAACACATTATTCAATAGCATTCTACTACTGTATTGAATTTCCTAAAATTAAAAAAAAAAGTCACATAAAGATAGTTCACAGGGTTCTTAATGATCTCAAAGGCTAAGATGAGAAATCAGATTATTTTCAGTCCCATAGTTTTGCTAGCCAATGGGATTCGGAATTTGATACATTGTAAATATATTAAAGACATATTTGTATATACATATATAGACATATATATGTACAATATATGCAATGGACTGAATGTAACATTTGTATTTTTCAAAATTCTTATGTTGAAATCCTAACCTCCAAAGTGATAGTATTACAGGTGAGGCCTTTGGGAGGTTATTAGATCATGAAGATGGAGCCCTTATGAATAGAATTAGTGGTCTTATAAAAGGGACTCCAGGGAATTATCTCTGTCTCTTTGAATCATATGAGGATACATTAAGTCATCACTCTGCAGCCCAGAAAAGGGTCCTCATCAGAAATCCAACCATCATGCTGACACCTTGATCTCAGACTAGGGAAGCTCACTCAGTCTCCAGAACTATGAGAAATAAATTTATGTTGTACATAAGACACTCTGTCTAAAGCACATTATGCTTGAATTGTGTTTGTGTGTGTGTGTGCCTATGTGTGTGTCTGCATACATACACATTCTTTTTTTTTTTTTTTTTTTTTTTTTTCGGTAGAAGCGTCAAAGTAAGTATTTCTTTTCACATTATTCTCTTGGACGTTTATCATTTGCCCAGGGTTTGAGAGAGATGAAAACCTAGCTGAAGCTGCTTGGATCTATAATGGCTATATGAGTTCTAAGTACACAAAGCATCAAATTTATTTTAAGTCTTTGATTTACGTTCTTTACCTTACCATGTACTTTCTAAGATAAGCATTTTCTGTTTTATTCACATGCTAGAGAGAGTTGGTGGCTCAACTTTTGCTGGGATTGATTTCCTTGAGGAACAGATTACTGGTTCGGCATGTGAAACTGATGCTGGAATTCTGCAGCAACTCCTGACACTCTGTTAGGATGTCGTTGCCAGAGGAGCTGTTAACAGGATGGAGACACTCAGGAACCCCAGGACATGAGCGGTCTATAGAACAAGGGTCTAAAATAACTGTAGAGCATGACACCAAAGTTTCCTCCTTTAAGGTGGAAATGCTTCCCCAAAATTGCCCTGCACCCTAAGACATTCTACATGAACTGTGAAAAATTATTAAGCTTGGTAACTCAATTGAACTGCTTAGGATAGTTTTAACATCAGGAAACATGATACATTCTTTATATCCCCCTCAAAACACTAGTTCTTCCACATTTTTTTGCACAGTCCACAGTATTGAGCCAACCTCTAGCACCCTGTAAAGATACTTTTCACTAGCAGAAAGTGAGAGAATGCACTGGCCTCATGGACTACTATTTAGAGTTCTATTGGCTACTTAATGTAGATAACTATTTATCTTTAAAGAGATTTGCTATTAAGAATTTTTTTTTGTATTTCTTCCTTTGCTTTAAGAAACAAGACATTTTAATATTCCAAGTGATATTGCAAGTAAGTTAAGAATAATGACTTTCATTAGAAAAGAACTTTCCTAAAACTGGTAAACATACATGTATGTGTCAGAACATGAACTCAAGGACAAAGCAGTGTGCCAAGTAGTGAGGGGAGAGGGGAGAAAGTAGAGCCAAAGATTCTCAAAGTTTAAATGTTAGATGCTATTTGAATTAGAAATTGGTATTAAATATTAAATTCCTTTGTGACAGTAACACAAGTTAATGAAAAATAATGATTCTATTGATTTAAAAAGTGACACCTTGTACAATACACCTGTGATATAAAAATGATTTTAAACTAAAACGATTACATAAGAAAATTGAGATAACAAAATAATTCACTGTCTTACGCATCATATGACTTCAAAACACTTAGAACATTAGACCCAATTTTCTTAAAGTGTAACCATGATGTGGCTATATAATAGGGATGAATTGTCCAGTCAGCACAGTAGGCACTGCGTCAAGGGCCACAGTACTTTTAGGTGCCCATGAAGAAGGTTTAACCTTTTTTTTTTTAATTACAGGAAAAAAATTAAGTATAGTCCATCCTGAATTACATTTGTCTTTATTCTGAAGCAGTTATAAAATAAAATTTGTAACTTTTTAATGAAGAAAGAGGCCTGTAAAAGCTTAAGTGTCCTTTTCATAGACGATGAGACAGAAGCAGACAAGAGGCATGAAAGAGGAAACATTATTTAAAAATACGTGAGTATGGCCAGGCACAGTGGCTCACGCCTGTAACCCCAGCACTTTGGGAGGCCGAGGCGGGCAGATCATTTGAGGTCAGGAGTTCAAAGCCAGCCTGGCCAACAGGTGAAACCCCATCTCTACTAAAAATAAAATTTGTCCAGCTTGGTGATGGCCACCTGTAGTCCCAGCTACTTGGGAGGCTGAGGCAGGAGAATTGCTTGAGCCTGGGAGGCAGAAGTTGCAGTGGGCAGAGATCACGCTACTGCATTCCAGCCTGGGAGACAGAGAGAAACTCCATCTCAAAAACAAAAAAAAAACAAAAAAACAAACAACGACAACAAAAACACGAGTACAAGCATTGCATTGCTTTTGAACATCACACATCAAGACTTGTTGGTGGATGGGGGGGCTAAGGGAGGGACAACAGGGTGTGGGGGCATTGGGGAGGGCTAACATTAGGAGAAATACCTAATGTAGTGACGGGGATGAATGAAGCAAACCACCACGGCAGGTGTATACCAATGTAACAAACTTGCACATTCTGTACATGTACCCTAGAACATAAAGTACATATTTTTAAAAAACCTAATAACTAAGCTAGTCATATTATAATAAATAATATTTGGTCATATTTAAGTAATATACAAGTGGAGACTCCATCTCAAAAAAAAACCAAAAATAAACAAAAACAACTACTACAAAAACACGAGTACAAGCATTTCATTGCTTTATAAAACTAATAACTAAGCTATTCACATTAGCATAAATAATATTTGCTCATATTTATTGTGAGTAATACACAACTGGATAGAGTTACTTACTACAGCATATTCATATTATCAAGCATTGCAAACTTATCAAGTGTTTTGGGTTAATGCTCATTTCTGGCTAATCTTTTTTAATATTCACAATGAGAACTATATGATAATTAACTCTGTTAATAAGAAAACCCATTTAAATGTAACAGGAAATAATAGAAAATCATTGCTGGGAGTAATAAGGGAATCATCCTCAAGAAACTCCAGGTAGCAATGGTTTATGAAAATGCTCTACCTAGGCTGAAATGGGAGCGGTCTGGATTTTGTGTAAGAAATGAAAATACTCACTTTATCCTTCTTAAATGATGGATTCTGTTTGCATTTCATCGTTATTAATACCACAATAAGAGAAATTTTTTTGAAGGATCATTTGGACAAACTTCTGAAAATGAGTAACTTTGTATTGTCTAAGTTCAAGTCAACATCAGAAAAGTGTAGTTTTGGAAGGAACAGTGTTGATTCTACCATCTTCCCACCTGAGAAGTTAGCTTTGTATTCCTATTTTATTTAAAAGAAATATGTGCACAAGCAAACAAAAGTCAGCGCTGTAATGTACCCTGTTCTATGAGAAATGTTTTAATGGCTTCTCCCTTTGTTTAAACAGTATTTCAGCAATTCAGGAAATCCATTACAGTAATATCTTGTAGGATATTTAAGGTAAAAATTTAAGGAGGTGACTAGCCGATTTGGGGAGCTTATTTAACTTACAAATTGGAATGATAATTTGGCATTGTTTACTCCAGTTTCTTACACATAAAGAATGAGGATCAGACACTGGATCCTGACATTTCTCAGTGCTAAGGAACTGGTAAAGACCCTTAATTATTTTAGCTGGGGGAAAAAAATCTCTGCCTAGGTTTCTAGGTATGGTTTATACTGAATTTCCTGTGTACATCTTTATTCTTCCTTGTGGTCTTGTGTTAACTTCTTCCTTTGGATGTTTATTATAACCTTTGGTCTTCACGTATTAATTCCTACAAAAGCTACTGAATGCACAATCTCTTCATCTTCAGAACCTGAGGGAAATTCCTTGTGGCTTTCAGCTTCTCTGTTCTTTCATTGGGGACTATTTCCTTCTGTTTTGGAAGCTGGATTCTCTTAGTACCTGGATAATAGGATTGGTTTTAAGTTGTTTGGTAGGCATTCTATGCCTGTAGTAAGAACCACGTAATCCCCCATTTTCATAGTTCCACTCTGCTTGTGAAATATCAAGACAGAGTTCCTTGGCAATGACAGTCTTAGATATCATTTTAAAAATCACGATTTGTTCAAGGTTGTCCAATTTCTATAAGAATTTTCCAAAGTGATCAGAACGTAGAGGCAAAATTACAGGAAGAACCTTGAATTCAAGTATTGTTTTCTACTGAAGCTGTAACAAGTTACTGCAAACTCAGTGCCTTCAAATTAAATATGTTTGTTATTTTATAGTCCTTGGGTTAGAGGTCTGGCATGTCCTCTAGGTGAAAATCAAAGCACTGGCAAAGCTGTGTTCCTTTTTGCAGGCTCTAAAGATGAATCCATCTCCTGCCTTTTTCTGCTTAAGGAGGCTGTCCATCCACATTGCTTGGCTTGTGGGCCCTTGTTCTGTCTTCAGAGCCAGGAACAAGTTAGGACAGCTGAAACAGAAGATCTGACAGGACCTGGAGGAGATGTTGGCCAAGGTATTGGCCCATGCCAACAAGTGAGCCACCAGAGATAAGCAACTCATATCCTGCATAAACCTCTCAAACAAATAAAGTATGGGTACTTGCTATGCATTGAATATTTATTCCCTCTCAAAACTCATGTTGAAGTTTAATCTCCAACATGGCAGTGTTGGCATGGGAGGGCCTTTGAGAGATGATTAAGTCATGAAGGCAGAGCCCTCATAAATTTATTAGCTCATTTATAGATTAATACATTAATAGATTAGTGGATTAATGTATTATTATGAGAGTAAGTCTGGTGGCTTTGTGAAAACAGGAAAAAACACCTGAGCTAGCACACTTAGCTTCCTTGCCATGTGATGCCCTGAGCCACCTTGGGACTCTGCAGAGAGTCATCACCAGAAAGGCCACAAAGAGAGGAAAATTCAGAAAAAGGTTTCAGCCTGACTAAGTTGATACAGTAAAAATCCACCACGTCCATGTTTATCCTTTGATATTCAAATGTCTCTGCCACAAGAGAAAACTGTAAACAATAATTTTTGTTGCTCTTTATAGCTATTCATTTTATCCCCAAAGCTTTGAATATCTAAAATCATGGTAAGGAAATTTGGTATGACAAAATCCAAATTTTAAACAGGTCTCCATTCACATGTTAAATGAAGAGTTAGGTTTTTCATATGATGCTCTCTAAAGAGCAGTATACCATCATACACTTTTTGTATTTTTATGTCTTAAAATTTATTTTGAATAGCCGAGGGTGTTAAAATGTACTCTTTCTAAAAATGAGTGTGCAAGTAATCTTGCAGTTACAGGAAGACATTTGACTCAGTAATATTTTTCAGAATGTTAACTGTTCCTTAGATGAAGCTAACAAATAGTCAACAAAAAGTGGTGTCACAAATTCTTTAAGTATAAGATTTAGGGGAAACTGACAACATACAGTGTACACTTTTAAAACTGCCAGTGTTCATTCATGTTGCTAACCATCCAAGCGATACCTGATGCTTCAGAAATCAAAAATTTTACATATTGGCAATTGAGTCTTTCCCAAGGTTACCTGGATACCTCATATTTCTTTCAATATATAGAATCATATATATATATATAGATATATTAGATATCTATATATATATATAGATATATTAGATATCTATATATAGATATATCTAATTCATGATCATAAGTATGCCATCTCTAGCACACCAGTTGTTACTCCTAATTGGAGCAATTGAAAAATATAAAGAATCTGAGCTTTGGGAACAAAAACTGTGTTAAAACAGATAGCAGAGAATAATAATTGTGATGATTATGCTGATTTTCTTGTTTGTTTCTGCCAACTATGTCTTGCAAACATTTGTGGAAGAGACAGCAAAGGTCAAAAAAGACCTTAGAATTGCTCTCTAGTAGAATCTAGCATGAAAAACAAAATGGACCAGTGTTACAGGGATAGGCATAAAACTCAGTGAGGTGTAGAATTTCAGGATCCACAAATGGAGGCACAAACTGAAGAAACTAGGAACCACGGAGCAGAGGTTCTTCATAGAACATAGAAGACAGATATTCAACCTAGTTAACTAATCCCAGGCCAGAAAAGCAGACATAGCAAAGTTAACATGTGTGTTTTCTGAAGGAAAATAAAACAGATTTAGACATATCACATGGAAACTATAAGAGACATATTTAAAGGTATTTAGTAAACAAGTGCTAGTAAATATAGTTAAAACAAAATACCCATGATTACTAATTTACAATGTATACATGTCATTGCTATTGCCTTTATTTACAATGCTGCTTACTAATTCGTTACTGAACAAAAACAATTATAAAGTCTTCATATATTTATTTTAATTATTAGCTATCTGGTACAATTTTTGCCCTGGAGTATTATATTTCTTAACTGTATATTTTTTAAAGGAAAAGCTTATTGTATATGACAGTGAAAATTAAGGGAAATAATTTATTATAAAAGAGTTACCATAAAAGAGAAACTAGTCTGTTAGAGAAAAGGATCTCTTCAAAAAATTAAGTTTTAATTACTAGGAGAAATGATTATTAATAAAGCTAGATTCAGCCATAACCACGTAACAAGTTTTGTTGTTATGCTTGCAAGGTGAATATATAGGTTTTAAAATGTGGATTTGGTTATTTACTGTATTTAGTGCTTTCTAATTTAAAGTAGAATGATGTTAAAACCCACAAGACATGTACATGGCATAAATTGATAAGGATGAGGGTAGTTTAAAGAATACAATGAAAGAGCCCATTGGATCTTATGCTCAAATAAAATTTCATTACTGCTGCATGGGGACCAACGTGTTCTCCTTTGACAAGGACAGATTTTAGATTAAGCACTCTTAGATTGTAAATTACCATTCTTGATCGCTGGCCTCCCCTGTCTACGGTGCCTTAGAGAAATAGGACAGACTCTGAGAAAATGTAGATTTTAAGAGATAAAACCCTGTCTCTTAACTATCTCCAATTCTCACACCCAAATTTCCATGTTTCAAGGCAAAGAATAGTAATGTGAAGACTGTTTAATTTAAATAGGAATAAAGAACATTATAATTACAAATCTTAGTAGTCATTCCTAGAATGATTGGCTGACACGGCAGTCACCATCCGTCACCAATTACAATTACACACAATTTGGCCACCCGAGACAGAAGAAGAGGGGGGGTCTGCTTACAAGCAGTACTTCTGGATTCCTCTTCAAATTTGCAA
Organism: Cacajao melanocephalus; assembly: GCA_963573385.1. Taxonomy (NCBI): domain Eukaryota; kingdom Metazoa; phylum Chordata; class Mammalia; order Primates; family Pitheciidae; genus Cacajao; species Cacajao melanocephalus. Next base: position 74,630 of record CAUYLG010047964.1, on the reverse strand, counting down.
GGAATTTTATATTACACATTAGCTGTGTACAGCTCAGGCTAAACAATTAATGTTTAAATAAGGCACATGTGACTTTCTTAAACAAGGGAAAAGGAGACGTGGAGGTTTCACAGAGAAAGGGTAGACATGTTTTTTCTGTCTTTTAAATCCTGCCACTCAGATAAGACATTATCATTGATAGCCAATAGAGACTGCTTTCCTTGGGTGAGAGCTAGAGCTTCTAATTGATTGTTTTGTTTTTGATTTGTGCATTTCAAAAATATTGGTATGATGAAATGATCATAAGATAGATTTTCTATCTTTTTTAAGAAAATTCATTTACATCAACATGAGTTCACACAGAAGTAGGCCATTCCAGCCACAGTACACAGGTGTTTATTTCCTAAAGCAAGTTTATTCTGCAAAATCAATTTGTGAACTCATTACATAAATCCATATTAAACTATTTAGTCTATATTTAACACTATAACAAGCATAGTCAGGGTAAATTAAATGGATTTTATTTCTAGGTGGCAGAAAGCCAAAGTTAGTCCTCCTAATTTATTTCTCAGTTCTAATCTGTGTCTGCCACAGACAGAGGAGATAAAGAGGGGAGAGGGAGAAAAAGAAGTGATAGTTTTTACCTTCTGCTATTTAAGGGCTAATCAAATCAATATATTCCAGTCCTGGCAGTGACAATACTCAGTGGTTATCTTATGTTAATGCATAACCCTTTAACTCATTATTCCAAGATGGTAGTGCAATGAGTTCCTTTCTCAAAGCTGGGTAAAATATGTCCAGCAAGGAAGAATCATCTCATCAGTAGGAGAATGACTCACTTATACCGTATCAAGGAACTAAAGATGCATGATAAGGCCCTGTCACACTCTCACTTAGGCTTTTCATTACTATCAGCAATGCCAATACCTTACAGAATTCCCAGTCAGCATCAAAAGCTCCTTTTCAATTCAAATGAAAACTGCTAACCATTTCCTCTTCCACATAATTCTTTGAATTCATCTTTCTTTCCTTGAGCAGAGTTGCCATTCAGTTCAGGTCATAATTATTTCCCTCTGGAGAGATTACAATATATTCTGTATTCATCTCTCCTCTTGCTCTGATCTCTTTAATACACAAAGCAAAATATGCTTTTCAGTAAGCATATTCGTTTTGCCTCTTTTGATTGTAATTTCTCCTTCACATGTTTTGAGGTCTGTGGGATATTTACCTCCTTTGCTTCATCTTTTACAATATCATAATTTATACCTGGCATTATCAATTAATCAGTAAAACAAAGTATTTGCCTTTTAGGCTTCCTAATGAGTAATTGAGAGTCTGTCATTGCCAGGCCCTTTATTCATGCTGGAAATACAAAGATGATCAAGACATGGGCTCTCAAAGGACTGACAATCCATGCTCTTTATGTCAAGATGGACATAAGTCATTCTCCCTCCTTTCTTAAGTAATGGCTTTACCATCCATTCAATTAAGTCAAGAATTTAGGATTCAGCCCCAATTCCTAATCCATCTATATATAGTCATAGCAATCTCCAAGTTGTAAGGACCTTCTAATATATTCACTCACTCTTCTTGCACAGTTGTGGTCAACGACTTGATTCTCTCTTGCTTAGCCTACTGATGATACAGCTTTCCAACTAGTTTCCCTATTTCTAGACCCTGTTTCTACCACTGCCAACTCACACAGCTTCCAAAATTACCTTTACAAAATACAAACAGAAGCAAGCCCATCTTTTACACTTAGCCATCTCTATCCCACACAGTCTAGAAAAAAAGTCCAATTTTCTTTGTATATTCTAAAAGATACTTGGTGATCCAGCCCCTGCATATCTCTATGGCCTTACTGAACCACACATAATTCTCTGAATACATACTTTTGCTTCTGCTCTATGCACCCATGTGTTGTGTGTAATGTTTCTTCTACCAGCCATTTCTTTGCTCTTCTTGGCAGCTTGGCAAAACCATATCCTTACTTCAAAGTCCATTTCAGCTCAGATGTCACATCTTCAGCAATGAGTTCCTCTTCCCATAGAGAGAGTTGCTTAAGTTCTCCTTTGTGCTACCTCCTTTGTGTTACCCCTATATCTTGTATTTATATACTCCTGGGATTCAAAATAATTTGTTCTATGCCAAACTTCCCTATTAGACTAGGAGCTTAAACATCCACTTAACACTTGCATTCAGAAAGTGGAAATACCTTTTTCTAGGATAATGTTTTATGGACAAAGCAACTACATTGTTAGTATGAGGTTTTATTGTTATTTTTCTTGATCTAGAAAACAAAAAGATATTTACCATTTTTCTCAGTTGAATTTCCCCAAGGGTCATCTGTTTTTATCTAAGCAAGCCTGTTAAAGACCTAAAATATCTGATCCAAATTGGGCTCAAAGCCTCTTATTAAATAAGAAGTAAGGCTCAAGTATAACAAGAAAGCAGGTAGTCTACATATCAAAAATTGGACATGGAATTCATGAGATCAAAAGGCTTATATTTGGGCTACCAATTCCGTTATCCATTCTTTTTTCCATTTATAAAATCAACAAGATAAGGCAAGAGAGGCATATGAAATAAGCTACATAGTATTTTTATTTCCTTTTTCTTCCAACGAAGTGCCATACTGTTAGGAGAAAATCACTTAGAGAAAGAATCACTCTTCCTTGTTGGAAACAGTTTGTTCTGCTTTGGTACATTTTCATGTACATACACTCAGTCGATGTCTTTGGGAACTGAAGACATCAGTTCTGATTAGTAGGTAGATCAATTTAAATAGGAACTGGGCCTAAAAATGGTGAAGAAATACAGGCAACTGGCTTTTCTATTGAACTTTTCTTGCTTTATAATGACGTGTGTTTTATTTTGTGGATGGGTCACTTTAATTTCTAGCGAATGTTCTTGTATTCATCATAGATGATCATCTGGATGAAAAAATACATTTCATCGATATTATCAGGAAAAGTATAGGGTATCCTATAGATTATTGGTAGATATTTGTCAGCATAAAATAACAAAGACAGTTGTGCATTGCATATACTAGTTATTTAGGCTGATTAATTATTTTTTAATGGAATGACATTATAAGCTAAAGACCTCTGAATAGATACTTTAAATGAAAAAAAAATTCTCTCTTTTTTTAACCTAGATTGTAACCTAGAGCTTTTCACTTAAACAAAATAGAGCTTTTCAATACATTAGAAGCTTTGTCATTCTGGGTGGCAAATGACACTACCATCCTCATAAGATAGGGTCAAAACAAAAAAATAGTGTATCAGGCACTGTGTTATGTTTGAGGAGTATTAACACTAACTTTAAAGACTTAAAATTTCTTTGAATTCTATCTAACATCTTGAATTTGTGATTCTTAAAAAATCAATATCTAGGTAAAACTTATTTAATTAATTTAGTTACTTATTTACGAGACAGGGTCTTGCTCTGTTGCCCAGGTTGGAGTGTAATGACTCCATCATATTTCACTGCAGTCTCAAACTCCTGGGATAAAGGAATTCTTCCATTTCAATCTCCCAAGTAGCTGGGACTGCAGGCACATAACACAATATCCTAATATGTGAATTTCTGGGTATTTGATAAATATTGAATAATGAATATAGCATTGCAAATTGCTATGCTTTAATTGCATTTGATAATTAAGATTAGTTATATCAAATTTATTCTTTGTTAAACTATGGAATTCTAGATAGCAAGAGTTATGTGATATTCACCTTTAAGACTCAAGAAGCTTCACACATCTAACTCACACTTAGCAATGGACTCTAGCAAATTAAAAAGTTGAACAGAGATCATTTGAGTGGAAGAATATTAGACTTCATAAATTAATTTCCACCTTTTAACCTTTATTAGCAATGCTAAAACTAGTCTGACTAGACTCAAATAAATCTGAAATATCACCCATTTATCTGAGAAGCCGCCATGTGTGGACAGAACCTGGGTAGACAGGATCTGGGTAGACAGACCCATTAAAACAGTAACTGAGAAAGTATCCTGAAATTCACATGTTTTGATAGCTGTGTGACCTTGGACAAGTTAGTTAACTTTTCTGTGCAGCAGTTTCCTTACTCTTAAAGTAATAGAAAAATCACCACAAGAGAGTCCTCTGACCAGAGCTGCTCATGATGAGCTGGGTTCTCTGAGATACACCAAATTATAAGGTCAGACAGGACCATCATCAATTCATGGGATGAAAGTATTATATTTGGCATCAGGGAAAAATGGGACCAGAGGGACATAATAGCAGGCACCCAGACCTCCATGTTTTCAATCACTATTGTACAACTACCTTCCCTTTCAACTCACACTTATGACCAGGTGACTGAGGAATAAAAAGACCAAGCTTGGTCAGCTTGGTATGTGGGTACACCCCAAATTGGATGGCTGCTACACTGCAGCTCAGTGAGGGATATGGCCTGAATGAAAGTGGTAAAGAGAACCTTTCTCAAGATAGAGTGTTGAGTATACCACACCAACTACTTTATATGAAAATATAAATGGCATCAGGGTAGGACTGTATATAGATATATAAACAAGGTCAAAGGCTTGGCTGATTGGCCAATGATTAGAAGATCAGGAGCAAATGGTTTGGGGAAAAGGCAGGTAGATGGGCCCACAGGAGTGAACATCA